>SSNR01000037.1:2367161-2409275 GCA_006937965.1 Callopanchax toddi
CCCCCCCCCCCCCCCCAAAAAAAAAACACATTTTCAGCTAGCAGAAAACTAAAATCGTTTGGAGGTGAAAAGAGGAAAAGCTGGGGAACGTTTCTACGGTTTTATCATCGCGGGAAGGCTGGCGTACCGATTATAACCGACAGGAGGGGTGAGTGCTCCGAGTCCCGTTTCTGTAAACTAGCTAGCAAGACCTAGCTTGTTTACCTGGCTACTGAGTATGGCTTTAACTTTGAAAAACACTGCCAAGTCCTACATGTTATAGAAAAAAGTTTCTGAAAAACAACCAATAAATTTGGGGTCACAATTTTCTGTATGGATCTCAAGATGAATGGTTGTTTTGATGTGGGGAAAAATAGATGATTTTTATATTTATTGCGGTCTTGTTTTGTTTTTGACATCTGACAATGGTATAAACTTAATTTACCGTTTACATTAGGTTGGAGATTTTGCCTTAAAATAAGCCAAATACAGAAAGAAAAACAAGAATAAAGTTATCCTAAGTGCTGGGTAACTAGTACGTACCCACGTAGCCATCTGCAGGGCATTTTTTAGCTCCGCGTTGATGACATCAATCTCGTTATCAACCAAATCAATAGCAGATCCCATCCGGACGTCCTTCCACTGGCGGTTCTTCTTCCACCATGCAATCATCACCATGAACAGCAGCACCCAGCTGATGCTCAGGCCCAGGTATCCTGTCAGATACACGGGGTAGAAGACGAGGATGGCTCGGCCAAAGTAAACCAGAACCTCCATCAGCATGCTGTTGACAGCGGAGGGCGTCAGCGCCTCGGAGCTCTCCCCGAGCCCAGCTCCCGGAGCCTGGCCGACTGGATTCGTCTGAGCGGCGGATGCCATTGTCCCGGACTCCCGCTGAGGGAACTCGGTTCCTCGAGTCCAGAGGAGGAAGTTGTTTAGCGTTTCTTCCTGAACAGATTTATGTTATGTTCTGGCTGACTACCTCATATTCTTGCATGAAGTCATTTCGTGTTGCTTCGCTGCTCTCGGGTTGAGGCGCAGCACTGAATCCGCCCCCAGCCGGAAAACTTCCGCGTTTTAAACTTCTGAAAAGCAGGTAGACACACCTGCGGCCATGGGTGGGGAGAGATGAAACACACCGTTTAGCTAATGTAAAAGCAACATCATGGATTATTTTTATATTTATTTACTAATTGTGTAATATTTTACAATATTAGTAGTAGACTACAGCTGGTTTCTTGATGGTTATACCTGTATTATTAAAATTGAGAAACTTCTGCAGTGGTTAATTGTGTCCTGCAGATGGAGCTAGAGAGTTTTGATTGTAATAAATCAGTGTGATCATAAACATCTCTCACAATAAAAGCATGTTTCTGCCAGTAAAGTCATAATTATGAGATAAAATCTCACAATAAAGTCTATAAATATTAGCATCTCATAAATATAACTTATAATATAATAATTATGACTAAGTTTCTCAAAAATATTAGAATAATTTAATGTTATCTCCTAATTATGAGATGTTAGGGTATAATTATGAGATAGTATCTCATTAATTTGACATAGTATCTCATAATTATGACAAACTATCTATTAACCCTGTAAGACCCAACCCATCAAAAAAATACCTAGAAAATTCAGATTTTTTTTAATTTGGAGTCCTTTTGGGACCTTATAAATATTGAAGGAAAAAAAAGAAATCAAATATAACTTTGCAAATATGTTTTTTAATTTGTATCATTTTTGATACATCAGGTATTTTGTGCAGTTTTTTTACTCACATTTTGTTTATCTGAATAGTAATAAAACATTTATAACACATTTATATCCCATTAAAACCCGGAATTTTCTTTAAAACTTTCTTAAAGTTTTTTCAAGCATACAAATGAACATACTGTGCAATAACATTATTGATATTTTATATGAACTTTCCTTTGGTTTGGTTTTTATTTTGCGTTGTGGTAGATCTGAAAATAGTTCCTATCTTTGTTTGGGCAAAGATAGACTTTGTATTTTCACAGTAAACATGAGTGAAGTGATTGTTTGTGTGCTGCTTGAGTTTCTCATGCTGAAAAATGGTCAATGCCATCTTTTTGCACATCAGGAGGCACACTTGTTGGCCTTTTGTGAGGGTGAGGTGTTCCTTCTATAGGGGATAATGGTCTCCCAGGCTTGTCATGGCATGTCCTGCATTTGTAAGAGGTGCCAATAACAACTTGGAACTTTTGCAGAGGCATGGGTTTAGTATTTCATCTTCTTCAATACATTCGTCTAACTCTACATCTGGAGATTCAAATATTTGACCTTATAAACCTGCTGTATCAAATTTGATACACACATTTTCAACATGGTTTTACTATGAATTAAGTTTAAAAATTTTAAGCTGTTTTACATTGATTTAATCCATTAAACATTCTTATTGAAGTTTCAGTTACAAATCAAATGTTTTTCTTACCATAACCTGTTGAAAATTGACAAAAGTTTGCATGAAAAACTACTTCTGAGTCTGACTGAGTGTAGGCATTTTGGATGTCCAATTTGAAGGTCTAGATGGGAAAAACACTGACCCCTGGTGGTTATTTTGTTAACTGCGTGTATCTTATTATATACATCAGGTTTTTCAGGAAAATAAAACTCACAAAAAATGTAGAGGTTTCAGAAAATCGTGTATCAAATATGATGCGAATGGCATTATCGGGTTAATTATGATATACTAAGTCATAATTATGGCCCCGTATTCAAACCAGTTTTGTTCCCCTCACTTTTGAAATCAAAATTTTGCTGATGTCCCCAGCAGACAAAACGCCAAAAGGTCAACAACCCCAGTGCACATCGGCTCCACCAGTTGCAACATCTCTGCACAAATCATCAGAAAGCCTGTGATGCATCGAGAACACAGTCTTTTAACTACATCTCTAAAACATGAGAGACTGCTTAGGGTAAAACAGTTGTGCAACTGGTGGAAATAGCTGAAGCTAATGTTGGGCTTTTATTTTAGGAACAAATCATGTTTTTCCTTTGAGACCAAAAAGAGTCCAGTTGCTGTCACCTTTAAGCCTGTACTGGATTATGTTGATTAAATTATATATTTTTTAAAAACATGATAAATACACAAACACACAGAGCTGCATGTAACAGGCCTTTACTACTTTTTTATGCAAATTTCTCATTCAGAAATAAAGTCAAAATCTTGACTTAAACTTAAAATATGCTTATGTATGGGAATAAAACACATCTTGAAGAAACCATATAAGATTCCAATCAAAGGAAAACTTTATTAATTATTCACAAAATAAATCCCAACCATCTCAATCATTTTCATGACACATATTGCAGAGATTGAAGTTCAAACTAATATATGCATTTTATTATAAAGAGATAAAAACAATTGCCATCCAAGTTTGAGCACACTTAATGCACAGGGTCAGACATCACACTGAATCCTTACTCAGTTTATCAAGTTTTATTATGTTTTTCAACTGTAATTAGATTTGGAATGCTCAAACTAAAATTTACTTTTTTTAACTGAATGTGTTACAGGCTGGATGCATGTGCAGTTGTTAGCACTGTTGCCTTGCAGCAAGAAGGTTGCAGGTTAAATTCTTGGTTGCATTCTTTCTGTGTGGAGTTAGCATGTTCTTCCCATGCGTGTGGAATTCCTTTGGGCACTACAGCTTCATCCCACAGACCAAAAACATGCATGTTATATTAATGATTATGAAAATGAGTGTGTGAATTTGTAGGTCTTGTGTGTGGCTCTGTGACAAACTGGCAACCTGTTCTTTTTGGATGAAACGGTTAATAAAAAGGAAAAAAAGTAGTTACAAAAAGGACCAGAGCTTGTGTAAATAACTTGTTCATGATGACTGTTTGTCTAATATAGAGATAACTATTATAACATGATATACTGGGACAGAGCAGTCACCTGCTAGGAGTTATACTCACTGCTGTGCATACAGTATAGGCTTGTATCAGTTTTCTATATTATTATTTGCTGATTTTTGCATAATTGATTCAACTGTTCTCTGAGATATCTTAAGGCACTAATAAAACATGAACTTTGTGCAAATTGAACAAATATATATGGAAGATAATCAAAAAGATTTTTTATCACATGAATTATCTGGTGATTAGTAAAAATGCGCTACATGTATTTAGTAAGACAATTGTTTTTAAATCAGTGTGTGACTGTTTTACTTGAATGTAATCAGATACTCAGGATAAGCCTGGGTGTCATGAAAGATCACATACATGCTCGGTTTGGAATCATTGTCCACAACACTGTCATACTTATGAATAGAGGAGCCCCCCTTGGAAGGTGGTTCGATCATGCTTTGTTGTCCTTGGGTGGAATCCCCAGTCAGCACTCGGCAGAGGTACATGAACTTCTCTCCATTTTGATTGGGTTTGGAGTAGGTGTCACCAGAGGAGTAACTGGCGTTCACTGCAAAGTATGACCCATTGCCATAAAGCGCAGCTGAAAACAAAAAACACACAAAGTCACTGAGATGATCTGTGAGATATCACGCATATCCTTATTGTCCATTACTGAAAAGTAAAAAGTGTAGTGTTTTTTTATTTTATTTTATTGGCAATACATAGTCCAACAGTGTGAGATTATCAGGTCTGTTATGAGGGCTGATATACAGCATAGTCCTTTAATGAAAGCTAAGTTTTTCTATCTGTCAAAAACTGTACAATAAGATGCAAGTGTTTCATTAGAGCAATAAAAAAGTAACAGGCCTTCATTCCTTCAAAATGAAGCTCTAGTTTCTTTTACACTTCTGCAGAAGAGATTATATTATTACTATGCTCAGATAAATCCAGATTTGTTGCATCAAAAATATGACAGAATGGAGAGGAATTTACTAGACACTGAAAAAGTGTCACACCATAGACTCGTACAAAAACAAAGCCAGTCTCACCATTCAATCCTGCGTAACTCCTGTTGAAGCCACGTTCATTGATGATGGGGACAGTAGTGTCAGACGTGCCGTGGAAGAGGCGTTTCTCGTTATTCTGATGCCCATTTCTCACCTCCATCTCTTGTTTTTTAATCTGTAGACCCTTCCACAAAGCAGGATTCTGGATCCTCTCAATCTAAGACCAGAGACATATGTTTATGTACAATCTGAGAAATGAAAATATTCACATAGCTAAACTGAAAGCACATTTTCAAGGTCAACTGTAGCAAACCCTTTAAACACGTTTAAATACCTTAGTAATGGGTCGATTGCAGGTGGCCTTGAACAGATTAAGGACTTCAGCGTACTCTGGTGTTCCAGACTGGATTGGGACAGACAGACAAGTGGTGCCGGGTAGCATGTCGTTCCAACACTCAGGAATATTATCTAAAAATGGGAGTTGTGACATTGTTTTTTGGTTTGTTAAACACAAACACATCTTGTGGTCTTGACTAAAGCTACAACTGATCTCTCACTTTGGATTAGAGGCAGAATGTAAAACAACCCACCGTCTTTGTGTGGATTACCTTTTAGTTTGTCAATTCTCTTTATTTGCAGGACGTTTCCCTTGCTGTCAGTGGCCGGTCCTTTTGGCATGGTCACAGCGTAGACTTGACCTTGAACTGTAAGTTTTAGTTCTCGTATTTCTTTCTCTAAAGCTTGCTCAAGCTGGTAGTTGGTCAGTGGGTCAAAACTCTGAAACTGAAGCCCACGTGGCTGATACTGCCAATCTACTACTCTGCTTGTGAATTCCAATTTCTTCTTCATCTCCTGCTCATCACTCACATTCCTGAGCGTTTCAATCTCAGCTTTAGCTTTCAGCACATCCTGGCGGAGCCCTTTAATGATGATTGAGGCTTGCCCGTTTTTTATTTCAGTCTTTATTTCAACACCCATTTTCTTCGCTATGTCATCGATTTGCTGATAGTCTGCAGTAGATAAGTTTAAGTTGATGTTGTCTTTTATTTCAGTGCAGTACTCTTTATCAAATAAGTCATTTTCCTTCTGTTTGGCTGTGCCAACTTTAGCCGGTGAATCCAAGATGGCTGGTTCCACTTTGACAGCCTTAATGGCAACATCCTCTTCTCTCTGGGTCTGTTCTGGATCTTCAGAGATAAAGAACGTTGTAAATAAATGCACTCATCTTTAGATTTCACATTAATAACTGATGATGATTATAAAAGCTAGTTAATTTTCCATATTTACATCTGACTTTCTGGCCAACGCTTTGCCAGAATCCTACTTCATCCTTTGGGTCAGAGGCTCCTACTTTACCCTTTGGGTCAGAGGCCTCTCTTTGCTGCATACTGTTGTAGAAATCGTTCAGCATAGGTTGCTGGAAAATCACTATTCGTATCAAAGTCAGGGCACTGGTAGGGTTTTGTCTCAACACATCAATCACTGCATCCAGCATGGCGTCTGCCACCTGTATTGGCTTTACGTTGCCTTGCCCTAAAAAGGTCAAACGAAAGGGAAAGACATTTCAAATTAACATTAGTTCAGGTCAAAATCATGTCATCTAAGCCAGTGGTTCTTAACCTGAGGGTCCCGACCCCCACAAGGTGCCACCAAACCCTCTCATTGGGTCGCCACTGCAGGTCCTCTTCACTTTAAAGCTGTATTCGGTAACATGGTAAACAAGCTAGGTATCGCTAGCTACTTTACACAAACACGTCTCAGAGCTCTCACCCCTCCCGTCGGGTATAATTCATAGGCCAGTCTCCTCAGCACATGCGAGCGTGCATTGCCTCAGTAACCACAGATAGCAAAACTCCAGCTGTTGAAACGTTCCCCCAGGTTTTTCCTCTTTCTACCTCCAAACATTTTTTGCTTTCTGCTAGCTAAAACGGTGTTTTTCTTCTGGGGACTTTGGTATTTTTTCTTAAAATTGAAGCGCCGTTTCTGTCCTTCTCTCACTTTAAATACTTTTTGTAATTTGGAATGGGAATTTTTTTTTAATCATCTAAAAAACAAATCTATTAAACCTCCAGTTTTAATTACACTCTCAAATGTTGTACAAACACTATATACTAATCCAAATTCACTGCAATCAAAGCACTGCCATGGGAATAAGCTGGAATTTTAAAGAATACCAAAAGTAAGCCAAGCTGAATATAAATGGAGAAACATTTATTTTAATAGGGGGTTTAAAACCTGTTAGCAACCCTCACCTGTGCCAATAGCAGGAAAAGAGACAGAGGTGTGGGAGTTCTTCACACACATTTGGAGCGCTTCCTTCACAGCCCTGTTGATTTTAGCTGGGTCCGTCTGTCCAGCCAGGTGCAGAATCTTCTTACACTTTAGGTTACCTGGTTGTGTCATTATCATGCCTTGATTGGGCCGAGAACCTGAGGGTGTGGACAGTAGATCTGAATTTCTTCAGATTATGACAGTCACATGTGTCTTTTCTGAACAGTCTTTGGCAATGATTACTGGATTAACCATCAATTTGGAATACAAGTTACTACTAGGCAAGGATATTGTTAGACTATAGTTAGAGTCAGCTTTGTTATGAAGTTGTTTTCTTACCAAGGTATTGGCATTCTTCTTCAACGGCTCCACCAGCTGCATGTAGAATAGCCTTAGAAACTCCTGGGGAAAGGTATAAAATGACTTTTAATTTAAATTATAATAATGTCAAGTAATATTTTTGGTAACCTTGTCATTTAGAGGTGTTAAGCAACTCTAGAATCTATTGATTGGAGTTTTTAATTAACATGCACTTTGATTTTCATTGATTATCTATTTTATCTTTCATCATATTATACAGTATGTGTAGAAGCAAGCTTTGTGTATGAATCTTGAACATCCCTTTACATGTTAGAAATATTTCAGTACTAAAAATAATTTACCTGACTTAAGAGAAAATGTCTCATTTGAAGAGTTGACAATGACATCAGTGGTCTCCTTCGTTATATCACCTGATGCTACTTGCACCGTCACATTTCCCATTTTTGTTTGATGCATTCCTGATCCTGATACGACTTTAGAGAAGGGACCAGCTGGTAGACAGAAACAGGATGTAATGTTTAACTGGAACATGCAATTTAATTGGTTTAATGATAAAAGCTCTAAAGAATAAATTAAAAAATTTGTATCTACAGTAAAGCATTTTTATTCTGATTGAAAATGTACCTGTTGCCAAAATTTCATTAGATCTCAAATTAAAATGCTTTGTTTTTGTGCCTGAGTCCTTAATGGCTATTCATATACATTTTTAAAAACTACACAACAGTGGATGTAAACCAGTGTACCTGTACTTTGTGAGGAGCTTTTGGACATCAAACCATCTGAAGCGTTTGGGAACATCCGCATGAATTTGTCACTGAATTCCTAGGGATGGTATTTGAAGAGCAACTTATTAAAACGAATTTTGGAACAAAGTACACCACCCCAAATTTTCCAAAAGATACAAAATCATTATTTAACTGAAGAACTTTTAACAGTCTAAGGTTAAAATTTGATGTTTTGTCACCAAGTTAATTTTGATGTAGCACTGCTGTTTCCTGCGTATACGAATTTTACCTTAACAGTTTGTGTATCTTTGGGGTAAAGAACAATCGTGACCTCCTTCAGATGCTTGGGCTGTGTCTGGCTGCTAAAGTCTGAGATTATTTCCAGCATCAGAGAGGCGACAACGTCTTTTGGAAAACCCAAGTTTCCTGTGCCAATAGCTGGGAAGGAAATGGAGCCTAAGCGATTATTCTCTGCTTTGTCCAAGCAATCTTTAAAGATTCCACCTAAAGTCTGGAAGCAAAACGTAAATATTATCTTAGTGCAGCTTTGAAAGTGAAAGTTATTTGTAGAAGTACAGTCTTGGGGATGCTGACATTTTAACAAGCTCACAGAAAAGTTGATACATTAGCATGAGACTTACCTGTTGAGCTGCACCTTGACCGTTGTCCCAGCCAGGGGCAACAACATGGAAGACTTGCTTGCTCTTCAGCTTGCAGCTATCAGTAACAATGATGTCACCAGGATTTCCACTAGATTTCTGATTAGTTACCAGCTGCTGAAGCTCAGGTCCAGCAGCATTCAGGATGGCGTTTGAGACTGCTCCACGGTTTAGTGCTAGGTCATCAAACACTGTGTTCACTATCACGTCGGTCTGAAAATGTGATATAACACTGTTATGAGATGTGTTTTACAACATTTGCATGTAAGGAAAAAGTCAGTCATAAGTGGTATAGGAGTGAGTCGGGAAATATATCAATCTTTTTTTTTTTGTTCATTTTGATCTCAGTGTCTGCTTGCACTTTTGATTGTTGAAAGCTGGACTCAGTTACGTATCTGGTAAGAAACTTTTTGCTGCTGAAGAAGTTTGAAGATGGCAGAACATTTCAAAATTATTGTAGGATGTACTTTTGCTAAGGTTTCCATGTCGCACACATTGGTTTGGGCTTCTATGGAATTCAGCTAAAAAGCCGAGTATTATATAAATATAAATGTGCCAATGAGCTCTGGTCATTTTCAGCAGAAAAGCTGAAGGTCTGTGCAGAGCTGCGCAAGCTCTGTGGTTTCACCAGAAAATAAAAAGTTCAGTAGTTCTAGTTCTACCACTCTTTTTAATGTCTGTCATTATGGTGGTACTTGGCAAGCTAAATATTTACAGTAGTGTTACTTGTAATAAAAAGCCTCATGAACACGGGTTTAAACTATTTGCTATCTTCTTTTAATGAAGTGTAGTTTAAAAAACATTTAATTACCTCGGCAGCTTCGATATTTCCTGTCTTGAGAACAATGTCCAAGCCTTCTCTGGTTTTCACGTGACACAGGCTGGGGTCAGATGCAACTTGCTTCACTGGACACTTAACAACTTTGCTGGTAGGAATCTGTTGGGGAAAGTTAACACCCTTATTTCCAAACACCTTTTTGACAGCAGTTTCCATGGCCACCACAACATTGTCATCATTGTCCACCAGATGGATCCTCTTCAATGTGCTGTCCTCATATTTCTCATCACAGAATTCTTTCAATGCTTTGACGATGGTCATCAAGCACAGATCAGGGGAAAGCCTTGGTTTCTGCTGATGGCAGGAAGAGCCACAGAACTGCAGCCTTCACCTTCAGCAAGTTCTATATACACAGTCAAATCATTCAACAATGTGAAGTAAGAACAAAATCAGGAGTAGAGTATATAGCAAGAGTATATATACATGTTCATTGAGGGAATGCCTGGATGAAGAGGTGGGTTTTCAGATGCTTTTTGAAAGCCTCCACAGTGTTGTAGAGGCGGAGTTTCAGGGGCAGGCTGTTCCATAGCCTGGGAGCCAGAGCCTGAAAGGCCCTGTCCCCTTTGGTTTTTAGTTTGGAACAGCCAGCAGGTTTTGAGATGCGGATCAAAGGTTACGGGAGACTGTGTGTGGAGAAAGAAGCTGAGATAAGTAGTTAGGAGAGTGGCCGTTTAGAGCTCTGTATGTGAGAACAAGGACTTTAAACTGGATTCTGAATTCTACAGGGAGCCAGTGAAGGGACTTTAGAATCGGAGTGATGTGAGTTCGCCTGCTGGATTTAGTCAGGAGTCTGGCTGCTGCATTCTGGATGGTTTGAAGACGTTTGAGGGAGGATTTGTTCAGACCGGTAAAGAGTGCATTACAGTAGTCTAGGCGTGAAGACACGAAGGCATGGATTATTTTCTCTAGGACAGCAGTTGAGACTATTTTACGGAGTTTTGAGATGTTTCTTAAGTGGAAGAAGCAGGAGCGAGAGATGGATTTAATGTGAGAATCAAAATTCAGAACAGAGTCGAAGATGACTCCCAGATTTCTTACTGAGGGCTTGGCTGATGAGCAGAAGGAAGCTATTTCCTGTTCAATTTTAGGATGATCCCCCGCGACCCTCTGTGGAGGATTAAGCGGTTTCAGAAGATGGGTGGATTTTAGGATGAAGTTCTGGAGGTGTAATGATCAGGGTCTCAGTCTTGTTGGCGTTCAGAACCAGAGAGTTGCTGAAAAGCCAGTTACTGATCTGGGTCAGGCAGAGTGCTAGTGTGGCCAGTTTGTCTAACTGGTGGGGCAAGAAGGACACATACAGCTGAATGTCATCAGCGTAGATGTGGTACTGGATGTCAGAAAAGGACTGGATGATGCCAGCTAAAGGAAGGATATAGAATGTGAATAGTAGAGGCCCCAGAACCGAACCTTGTGGAACCCCACAGGTTAGGGAGGCCGTGTCTGAAGAGACGGTTTCTGTCCTCTCAAGGACTTTGTAGCTTGAAGATGGGCCTGAAATTACTGGATTTGGTTTTTTTAAAAGAGGAGTCACCACTGCATTTCTAAAGTGGGACGGAAGACAGCCTTGGTTTAGAGAGCTGTTGATTATGGACAACAGAGATGGACCGATAGAGGGAAGAGACCCGCCTAATAAAGAGTGAGGAAGCACATCTGATGAACATGATGGAACGTTTCATCTGACTGATCACAGAAGTCAACTCATTTAGTGTGATTGTGGAGAAGGAGGTAAAAGACTGGGAGCACCGAGAGGTTTCCTCACTGATGGGTGGAGCTGGTGGAATGCTGGTGGAATTCTGGTTCTCCGATTTTGATTTAGTAGAGATGGTGCCAAAGATTTCTGAAATGGGTAGGCTTTGAATTCTTCCTTTTTTATTTGATGTTTCATTTTCATGACTGCACTGACAGCTAGGAAAGAAACAGTGATGTTGATTAATATTAGTGTAGGTCATTGGAATAAATAGTGTTTATTACACAGTAACACTTAAGTATAATGCATACCTTGATGGCTCTTATATGTAATGGCAGCAGACTGTTCAGCTTCATCTTCCACTTCTCCACCTTCATTCTCAAAGTAGAGCTGATGTACATCTGTGTTGTTGTTAGAAACACCTTCAACTTGTTTAGTGACTTCAAGAGGTCGAATAGATATCGTTCTAGACATCCAGTTTTGAGGCCATCTTGCCATAAAGTCAGTGTTATCTGTGAAAGAATAAAAAGGTAGTAGCCTAATTGGGGTGAAGATTGAATCTGGACTGATAGCTATTTTGAAGATATCACTGTAAATTTGTACCTTTTCCATTCTGGAAAGTCACAACAGCACATGAGATGTCAGGAATGACTTCCAAACGGTACTTGGAGGCAGTTGGAGAGCCAAGGTTCTTTATAATCTTATCCACTTGCATCTCCAAGAATTTCTTGTTCATTGACTCTGAAACATTTTCTAAAACAGTCGATGTGGAACAGGGTTCTTCATCATCTTTGCATTTTGCCTTTGCCTGAATTTCATCTGTAGTAATGCAAAATGTTAATAAGTAAGTAGTGACACATAATTCGGCCTAGTGATCTGAGTAAACATATCGACTGCAAGGGAAAATAAAAAGTAACACGAAGGAATTACATGTACTATTTTTAACTCGGGACTACTTTTATGACAAAGAGCAGCTGTAACCTTCCGCTGAACGGCGCAGCTCCGGTGAACAGTGCAAGGACATGACGCATGGCCTTTAAAGGCAGTTTAGAGCCCTGTAGTTTTTACTGTCTAAAACATAGTTACACTATATTAAATGGATACTGGCTGCAGAACAGGGCCAGTTTCTAAAAAAAAAAAAATCAGACATGATTCCTGAAAGGGGGAAGACTCCAGACTGCATTTTAAAATCATGAAATCCTAATGATTTATTTGTGACAAATTCAATATATATAAAAATGAGCATGCTTCTTTTTATGATGTACTTACAATACTTGCTGCCTTTAAGAAAAGAGTCCTCCTGTAAAAAAAAAGAAATATATATATTTTACATATTTTATTTTTGAAAAACAGATGTAACTGGAGCAGTCAGTGTCCCAACGGTCTTTGAAGTTGTTCATGTGACAACCAGTAGGATTGTGTTTAGTCCATTTAAATCAAACCCTGGTCTGTTTTGTCCCTTGATGTGGTTTGTTTCTGCAGCTGTAAGCATACTAAAGTAATGGATGTGACTTTATTTTGTTGTTAATTCACTTCATTAGTTGAGCTGATTGTCATGACTTGCTTGGTTAGTGTTTGTTGTCTGAATTGTAACATTAATTATCTGACTGTTAGTTATAGATATATTATAGATGTAGCACATTACACCCATCCTGAAGTCTTTGCATTGGTTACCTGTGTGTTTTAGGATCGATTTTAAGGTTCTTTTAATGGTTTTTAAGTGTCCTAATGGTCTTGGGCCTTCTTATCTCTCAGAACTGCTTTTACCATATGAACCTCTGCGCTCCTCCGGCAGCCGTCTTCTAGTCATCCCTAAAGTTAAAACGCATACTCACGGTGTGGCATCTTTTTATTATTATGGCCCTCACTTCTGGAACAGGCTGCCGGAGAACCTCAGGGGTGCAGAGAACGTTCATGTGTTTAAAGGCAGGCTCAAGACAAGACCCACCTTTTTAAGCTAGCTTTTAACTGATTATTATTTATTATAGTCGGTTTAACTACTTTTAGTCCACCTTTTTACTTCTTATTTATTCAATTTGTTTAACTGCTTTTAGTGTAATTTTAACTTATTATGTTTAATTACGGCTGCATGGTGGCGCAGCTGGTTAGCACTGTTGCCTCGCAGCAAGGAGGTCGTGGGTTCGCGTCCCGGCTCTGCGGCCTCTCTGCGTGGAGTTTGCATGTTCTCCCCGTGCGTGCGTGGGTTTCCTCCGGGTACTCCGGTTTCCTCCCACAGTCCAAAGACATGACTGTCAGGCTAATTGGGCTGGTAAATTGTCCTTAGGTGTGAGTGGGTGTGTGGTTGTTTGTCTCGTTCGTCTCTGTGTGGCCCTGCGATGGACTGGCGACCCGTCCAGGGTGTCCCCCGCCTCTCGCCCCTTGACCGCTGGAGATAGGCACCAGCTGCCCCGCGACCCTCTGTGGAGGAATAAGCGGCTACAGAAAATGGATGGATGGATGTTTAATTACTTTTAGTCTGTTTGACTGCTTTTAGTCTAACCTTTAGCTGATTTTAGTCTAATAGATTTTAGGTATTTAGTTAGATTGTATCACTGTTTTATTGTTTATTCTCATTTATCTTATGTCATTTTATATTTTAACTTGTTGCTTTAATCTTCCTTCCAGTGTTTCCTCTGAGGGAGTCCTCTGCCTCAGGAGCGGTGGTCAGCTGCGGCTGCCTGGTTCTCCAGGTGGTTCCAGGTGGAGGTGGGGTCTCAGCCCTGCCTCCTCTGGTCGCCCCGTGTCGGTGCCTCGGCTGCTACTGTTGACCTGCTGCTGCCGGTGCAGAGGGCTCCTCTGATGGCGTTTCCTTAGAACCTGCTCATCTGTACTCAGCCCAATGTCCTTTGTGTGCATGTGTGTGTATGCGTATGTGTGCTTCTTATGGGAGAGGAATGGGAATGTGGTTTATGTGGGGTCATTTTAACTTGTTAAGCACCTTGAGCTACAGTTTTTTTCTGTATGAAAGGCGCTTTATAAATAAAGATTATTATTATTATTTATGTGTTTGTGGTGTCAGTAGAAAGCTGATTGTGAATATTAAGTTGTGTTTCTGACCTTGTGTAGGTCAGGTTGTTTTTTCCTTGAAACTCTTACTTTTGTTATGACCACATTGTGGTTGTTTTTATTTTTATTTGTATCTGATTATATTGATATTATTCTAAGGTCTTCTCATGGAGACTTTATGATTTCTTTACTGCTTGATGTGTAGAATTAGACCTAACAGCTCCACATTGTTAGAGAACTGCTGGTAGGGATTTTTACCAGCAAAATATTCAGTCAAATTTAAATATTTTGCTTCGTTTTCTGCTCTAGTGGTGATGATATGTGATTATTTGCGCATCTGAAAACTGATTTGTAAAAATGCGCCCCACCCAAAAAAAATGTCACCAGCCGCCACTGGTTCCAACTCATAAAAACAATGAAGAGTTTAAATAGTTCATAAATGACTCAGATGGTGTTGGACTTGTCGTCAAGTGATGCGCTTGTTCCATTAGCAAATTTTACTGTGTAGAAATGAACCAAACCACAGGAAAAAGCTACAAATTAACAAAATTATGAACTGATTTGGACCAATGGAAGCAAATAGCAGGTGTGAAAACACCCAAAGAGATGAGCAGCACAGCCATATATTTTTATTTATTATTCAGTTTCTTATTCTTTGTTTCAGTTTTTATGATGCTTTTCCAAGGATCTACAGCAAAAAAAGATGGCTTTACTGTCACTGTGTTGTAATATGGTATTAAAGCAGAAGACTGCAGTTATCAATAGGGAAAAAAAAATTTCATTATATTTTGTTAGAGCAAGATTTTCAAGCACCAGGATCGACTGCTCCTCTTCCTGGATCTGCGCACTGATTCACAGTGGATTTTATTACATAATGACAGCTTTGGGAGCACAGTGCGGCTCGAGGGCCAGAAATAGGAGGCTCTGATCCTGATCTATAAGACACTTAAAATCAGATTTTTAATCAATTTGGATTGTTGAACTCACCTGAACTGTTTTCTTCTCTGATGGAAGCTGAACCGTCATTTTTAATACACCTTTATCCAAATTAATCTGATGCACCTTTTGTGACAGAACATTTTTCTGATCTGGAAAAGGAAAACACATTAAATAGAGCATGTTAATGTTAGAAAAAACTTTAATATTTAATTGTTGCATAATAAATTAGGCTTTCAAAACTCACCCTCCTCTCTGCGGAAGCGCAGCATTGCGATGCTGCTACCATTCTCATAATCCATCTCACAGTCTCCCTCATTCGATATCCAACTATGAAAATACTGTAATAACCTATTTTTTAATCCTGGAATGCTGTTTTCTTCCAGCAGGACGAGAAGTGGATACACGTACGCCATCGTGCTCAACCAAACTTTGACTGAAGAAATGACAGACTGACTTTTATCTTTTAATATTATTTAGTTGGCACAAAGAATGTTGCACGGCAGGCTGAATGAGTTCCTTCGAACTCAACTTGACAATGCTGAATAGCCACATCTTGTGTGTTTTTAACTTTCATTTGTCTGTCTGTACTTTCCAGAAAAAAAACAAACAATTGTGAGTGCTTTACTTGTTTAAGTTTTTGCATGAAAAATAAATACGTTTTATTTCTCACTTTATCTTTATACGTAAAGTTAATGTAAAACTAAACTAAAACGGTTTTGAAACTTATATATTTCATACAGTTAATGTTAAACCTCACCAGGTGATCATTTGTGCAAACTTAACTTTCAATTTGGATCAAATAAATAATACAGAGGAAGAAAATCATATCTTAAACAGTGAAGTTGGACAAATGACTATAATATGTAAGCGAGAAATAATAGCCATATTGATGGATTCTATGAATGTAAAGGTGTGGCACAAGAATTCACCACAAGGACAGTTTGTCAGCAACTTGATTTAGTTATTTGGGTGGTGAAGTGTCTTGCCCAAGGACACAACGACAAAGTAACACAGCCGGAACTGGGATCAAACCAGCGACCCTCCGGTTACCAGACTGGCCACTCTACAAACTGTGCTACATCCCGCCCACAATATAGTGGATGTATTGACAAACCACTGAAACTGGCTAAGACGGATGAGGGTTGATGAAGTTTCCCAGTACGTATACCACCAGTAATAATATTTAAAAGGATTCTTGAACTATATGCTCTCCAGGATTGCTGAGGGTGTTTCTAACATCTGCTCTTATTTTCTGTATAATTCCTGTGCCTGACCATTTTCTGATTTTCTTTTAATTTCAATCTAATTGATGTAGCCTATCACATAAACACAATCCTTTTGATAAATCAAATGAAAAGTACTCCTAATATATGAAATTATTTGAGCCAACAATGTGATTTTCAAACAGCCCTGAAAACTGCTCTTGAATTGAAGTCTAAAAAAACCCCAAATGTTTTAAAATTTGGGACTGGAACCAGTCTGGATGATTTCTCGTGCAAATTTCTTAATGAGAAATTAAGAGCGATAGTCTCTGGCACAAAACTTTAAATAAATTTACAATGTGATCTTGTAACAGGATGAATATTTGGACTCATCTCAAAAGGCAATGAGGCAGATTACAGAGGGGAGGTCCTGAATCTGTCAGCCTGGTGCTCACTTACTTACTTTAAATACTGAGAAAACCAAAGAGATCATCGTGGACTTCAGGAGGCACAGGACCGAGTTAGCACCCCTTTCCATCAATGAGAAATATGTGGAGATGCATACGTTCAGGTTTCTTGGTGTGCTTATCTCTGCTGACATCTCCTGGACAGACAACATCACAGCGGTCATCAAGAAGGTTCAGCAGTGGCTACACTTCCTGAGGGTCCTCAGGAAACACAACCTGGACTCCAACCTGCTACTGACCTTCTACCACTCACCTATTGAGAGCCCGCTGACTTACCGCATCACAGTATGGTACAGCAGCTGCACCATGGCAGACAGGGAGAGGCTTCAGAGGAATGTGAAGACAGCCCAGAAGATCATTGGCATTGTACTTGTTTATAGTGACAATAAAAGGCATTCTATTCTAAATACTTTAAATAGGTCATACAAGACTTCATTTAAAGGTACACTTTATTGATTATTCACACAAAAAATCCCAAACACATCCACCACTTTCATGACACATTAGAGACAGAAGTTAAACATTTAAGAAGGAGTTTTTATAATAGGAATTAGAGCAAAGTCTAAACTGACATCTGAGATTTTTAAGACTTTGATCACACAGGGTCAGAGATCACACTGACTATCTTTACTCATGTTATGAAGTTTTTAAATGTTTATAAATTGTAATTTATACCGGTAATTAAAAAGCAAAAACTAAAATAATGTCTTTAACTGAATGTGTTACTATAAGAAAAAAGAAGTTACAAAGGAAGCAATGCCTGAGTAAATAATGTGCTTGTTCATGTTAAAGGCTTGTTTTTAAGAAACGGCAAATTATTTTTACTTTTGATTTTAAATCTAAATGACTCTAATGTATCACAGAATATTATCACATGATTTACTGGAACATAGAATTATACTCACTGATGTGCAAAGGCAACTTTTAGCAGCTCTTTAAATTCTTTGCTGATTTTTGCTGACATGATACCACTGTAAACTGTTCTCTGAGACATTTTTCAAGACACTAAATCAGCTGTTAATACATGAACTTTGTGTAAACTGAACAAAAATGCAAGAAATATACAACTAGGTTTCTAAATGCATGAATTATTTTGATTAGCAAAAAGGTTTGTTTTGGTAGACCATTTTTTAATTACATGGTTTAGCGGTTTTACTTGAATGTAATCAGATACTCTGGATAGATCTGGTTGTCATGAAAAATCACATAAATGCTCGGGTTGGACACATTGTCAACAACACTGTCATACATATGAAGGGAGGTGCCTCCCTTGGAAGGTGGTGCGATCATGAGTTGTTGTCCTTGGGTGGAATCTCCAGTCAGCACTCTGCAGAGGTACATAAACTTTTCTCCATCATCATTGGGTTTGGAGTACATGTCTTGGGCAGAGTAACTGGCGTTCACTGCAAAGTATGACCCTTTGCCAAAAGACGTAGCTGAAAACGAAAAACACATAAGATCACTGAGTTGACCCAGGAGATCACTGCTAACATTTAACATACATAGTGTGCTAATAGATTGCAAAATTTTGCATTAAAATCAAGTCTATCATGATGGCTGATACATTCCTTCAAGGAATGCTAGGAATGCTAAGTTTCATACATCTGTCAAAATGCAGAAGCACAATGATATGGTGTTGTGTTTTAGAAACACTTCTTCATTAACTCCTTCAAAATGGGACTCTTGTTTTGTTTTGTTTTTTAAACAAAGAAGCCATTGTGTCATGATAAAACATTGGAAAAATCTGAGTTATTCAAAGAATAAATCAAAACAGAGAGGAACTTCCTACAGAATGAAAATGAGTGATACTGTCAGCCACTGTACTGACACAACTATGAACTCCTACAAAGACAAAGAAAGCCAAAAAAATTATCACCATTCATTCCTGTGTAACTCCTGTTGAAGCCACGTTCATTGATGATGGGGACAGTAGCTTCAGACGTGCCGTGGAAGAGGCGTCTCTCGTTATGCTGATGTCCATTTCTCACCTCCATCTCTTGTTTTTTAATCTGTAGACCCTTCCACAAAGCAGGATTCTGGATCCTCTCAATCTAAGACCAGAGGCATACGTTTATGTACAATCTGCTTTCAACATTTATGTATCAAAATGAAAATATTCACATAGCTAAACTGAAAGCACATTCAAGGTCAACTGTAGCAAACCCTTTAGAACATGTTTAAATACCTTAGTAATGGGTCGATTGCACGTGGCCTTGAACAGATTAAGGACTTCAGCGTACTCTGGTGTTCCAGACTGGATTGGGACAGACAGACAATTGGTGCCAGGTGGCATGATGTCCCAACACTCAGGAACATCATCTAAAAAAAAAAGCATTTTCTGTTTATTATGACATTGTTTTTAGGTTTGTAAAACTTGAGACATGTGCAATAAGTGTTAAGAGAAAAGAAAAACAAATAAATGCTCAGTGTTTGCATTAATGTAATGTTGTTTGGATTACCTTTTAATTTGTCAATTCTCCTTATTAGCAGGACGTTTCCCTTGCTGTCAGTGGCCGGTCCTTTTGGCATGGTCACAGTGTAGACTTGACCTTGAACTGTAACTTTTAGATCTCGTATTTCTTTCTCTAAAGCTTGCTCAAGCTGGTAGTTGGTCAGTGTGTCAAAACTTTGAAACTGAAGCCCACGTGGCTGATACTGCCAATCTACTACTGTGCTGGCTAATTCCACTTTCTTCTTCATCTCCTGCTCATCACTCACATTATTCAGCGTTTCAATCTCAGCTTTAGCTTTCAGCACATCCTTGTGGAGTCCTTTAATGATGATTGAGGCTTGCCCGTTTTTTATTTCAGTCTTTATTTCAACACCCATTTTCTTCCCTATGTCATCGATTTGCTGATAATCTGCAGTAGATAAGTTTAAGTTGATGTTGTCTTTTATTTCAATGCAGTCCTCTTTATCAAATAAGTCATTTTCCTTCTGTTTGGCTGTGCCAACTTTAGCTGGTGAATCCAAGATGGCTGGTTCCACTTTGACAGCCTTAATGGTAACATCCTCTTCTCTCTGGGTCTGTTCTGGATCTTCAGAGATAAAGAATGTTTTCAAACAATTTCTATCAGATTTTTAATTTACTTTGACTTCTGAACTCACCTGACTTGTTTTTGCCCTCTGACGGAAGCTGAACCGACATCTTTATTACAGCTTCATCCAAACTAATCTGATGGAACTCTTTGGACAGAACATTTTTCTGGTCTGCAGGGAAAACATGGTGATTAAAGAAGATTGTTTTCATTTTTAAAAGTTTTGGTATTTAGCTATTTGTTGTAAAATAAATTACGACTCCAAAACTCACCCTCCTCTCTGCGGAAGCGCACCATCGCTGTCCTGCTACCATTGTCATAATCCACTTCACAGTCTCCCCCATTCGATTTCCTACTCTGAAAATACTTGACTAACTTAAGTTTTAATCTCGGTATGTTGTTTTCTTCAAGCTTGACGAGAAGGGGATACACGTACGTGTCAGCCATCGTGTTCAACCAACCTTTGTCTAAAGAAATGACTGATTTATAACCATATGATTTTTAACTGGTGCAAAGAATGTTGTGCAGCAGGATGAATGAGTTCCTTCTAACTCAACTTGGCAGTGCTACATGGCCACATCGTGAGAGTTTTTACTTTCAGTTTTCTCTGTACTTTCCAGACAAAACAATTTACTTCTTCAAGTTTTTAGATTGAACATAAACATTTTTTAAATTCTCACTTTATCTTATAAAGGGGATGTAAAACTAAGTTAAAAAATGTTTTGAAACTCAAATATAGCAAATATTTAACCCACCAGGTATTCATTTGTGCAAACTCAATTTTCAATTTGGATAATTTTTTAAAATGGAGAAAAAAAAACTTGAAATAATGAAGCTGGACCAATGACAAAATCATTACATATTTTAATGATTTTTATTCAAATCAATGTTTTATTTGAAATGGAAATACAACAATTACCAGTAGGTTATTTTAAAGCTTTTTAGAGTCACAGCAGCCTGTGGTGACCAGTTTAACTCAGTTTATTTCTGAAGCTCCAGTTCACAACGCAAAGTGCTGTACAAAACAACAAATTCAAATTACATCAGACCATTGCTGTACTTTTTAGTTGTAATAAAAATGGGTGGAGCCTTCTGCCTCAGCTGATGGGGAAGGGGAGGGGTCTAAGAGGACAGGAAAGAGACAGACACAGAAGGACTGGAAGGACTGGGCCGGTCTTCATTTCTAACACTGACTGAATAACTTTATGACAGCCATAATGGTAAATACAAACATGGAGAGTAGATTTTGAAGCCATGCAGCAAAATGGCCTGCATTAGTGCTTTATCAAGTCCAGGAACTTCACTACAACCAGTCATTCACCCACTCATAATCACATTCACACACTGATGGTGATAAGCTACATTGTAGCCACAGCCACCCTGAGGGAGGTAAAGCTGCCAAGTGCCAGTGGACACATCAACCCATCAGCAGGCGAGGTGGATGAAGCGTCTTACCCAAGGTCACAATGACAAAGTGACCCGGCAGGAGCTGGGCTAGAACCAACAACCCAGCAGACTGCTCTACCTACTGAACTTTCTTGTACCTATCATTTTAAAAGTAAACAGGGTTTTCAGGGTGCTCTTGGGTTTAGATACAACTAAGAAACTGCCCTCACACACATCAGTGTTTTAAACTTCTAAAAGCAGGAAGGCAAACCTGCAGCCTTGAGTGGGAAAATAACTAGTTTATCCACTAAAAAGCAACATCATAGCTGATTTTTATTTACTTATTGTGTACATAGACAGTACTGACTTTCATGTGGTGGACTACAGTTGGTTCCTTAATAAATATGTATAAAAATTGAGAAACTTGCAGTGATAAAATGTGTCGTACAGATGGTGCTAAAGAGTTCTAATGTTATGAATCAGTGTAAAAAAAAAAAGTCGTTTTAAAGTTGGAGTCAGAACCCTATTATGGGTCACAAAAAGCCAAGTTTGGGGTCGTAACCTCCATATTTTAAATAAAAACAAAGAAAAACTCAAAGTGTTATATTTCCTCTAGTCTACAGCGTGTTCAAAAGCTAGAAATAATAGCCATACACTGATATGGAGCTTGAGATTTTATGAATGGCTGCATGGTGATGCAGTTGGTTAGCACTGTTGCCTCGCAGCAAGAAGGTCACAGGTTCGAATCCCGGCTGTGGCCTTTCTGCGTGGAGTTGCATGTTCTCCCCATGCATGCGTGGGTTTTCTCCAGTTTCCCCCACAGATCACAACATGCCCTAAAGGTACAGGGTCCAGGACTCCCTTGTAAAAGAGATTCTGAATCTCAATGGGACCTTCCTCATTAAATAAAGGTTAATAAATAAATAAATAAAATACAGTTGTGGCACAACATTTCCTCAGAAGGGCAGTTTGTCAGAAACTGGAATTTTCTTGGGGATGGGGTGGGGTGTCTTGCATTCACCAACAGCATTTAATTGACTTATTTTGATGTTTTTCTTAATACTGTTCTTGTTCTAAAACTTTTATTTTTAACCAGATTAAGGAATAAATAAAGTCCTATGCCGAATACATGTAAAAATATATGTTATGCTTAGCATTTTTGTTAATATAATAAATACAATTCAAATTTATTAATTATGCAACTTTTAGCTTCCTGATGTTATGTGGAGAGTTCAGCCCTGAACACAATTTTTTTTTAGCAAGTATCACCTGTGATTTTGCCATATAAAATGTCTTAATTTATAACTATATTTATGAACTACTTTAAACCCTATTTAAAATGCAGCTTCCACATATCTACTGATCAATTACTCTCCTCTTACTGTAATACGGGAATGTTTTTGACAAACCACTGTAACTGGCTGAAATGAAAGGTCTGCTTTATCTCTGCCTGAAGCAGTCACTGCTGTTGAAATTTACCAGTTTGTATACGACAAACAAAAGTCACTTTAAAGTAATAATATTACATATTTAAAATATCTCTTGAGCAACATGCTCTCTGGGAAGGGTGTTTCTAACATCTGCTCTCATTTTTTGTATAATTTCAGTGCCTGACCATTTTCTGATTTGCTTTCAACTCATCCAATCTAGTTGATGTATCAGCAGCTTAAATAAACACAATCCTTTTGGTAGATCATATGAAAATGCCTCCCAAAATATAAAATTTGAGCCAATAATCTTATTCCCAAACAGCCCCTGGCTGAAAACTGTTCTAATTAGATTTTATAAAAATATACAATTCTAATATTTTAAAATTATGTACTGGAACCAGTCTGGATGACTTCTCGTGCAAATTTCTTAATGAGAAAGAGACTCTGGCACAAAACTTTAAATAAGTTGACAATGTGATCATGTAACAGGATGCTGGTGAAGGTTCTGTCATCCAGGTCATGATAATCCAAAAAAGGGTTTTAAATAAAGGCAACTGGACTTATTTGGTTCTTTTGAAGACGTTTCACTGCTCATCCGAGTAGCTTTGTCAATTCTGTATGTAGTCAAGGAGAGAGAGACACTCGGACCAACGTCTCCAAAAGAACCAAATAAGTCCAGTTGCCTTTATTTAAAACCCTTTTTTGGATTGTAACGGGATGAAATGCATTTTAACATTGAAGAAACTTTAAAAGACTGCATTTAAAAGAACACTTTATTGATTTTTCACAAAATAAATCCCAACCACATCCACCACTTTCATGACACATTAGAGACAGAAGTCAAACATTTATGGAGTTTTTATAATAGGAATCAGAGCAAAGTCTAAATTGACATCTGAGATTTTTAGCACTTTGATGACAGAGGGTCAGAGATCACACTGACAATCTTTGCTCAGTTTATGACAATTTTAAATGTATCTAAACTGTAACTTATAATTGAAAACTAAAATAATTTCTTTAACTAAATGTGTTAGTAAAAGACAAAAAGAAGTTACAAAGGAAGCAAAGCTTGAGTAAACAACGTGCTTGTTCATGTTAAAGCTTGTTTTTTGTTACTAAACAGTTCACTTTTACTTTTGATTTTAAATCTAAGTGGCTCTAATGTAACACAGAGATAACTATTATCACATGATTTACTTGAACAGAGTAATCACCTGCTAGGAATTTTACTCCCTCATGTGCATAGGCAACTTTTAACAGCTCTTTAAATTCTTTGCAGATTTTTGGTACCACCTGTGATCTGTTCTCTGAGATATTTTCAAGGCACTAAATCAACTGTTAATACATGAACTTTGTGTAAACTGAACAAATATGTAAGAAAGATACAACTAGGTTTCTAAATACAATAATGGTGATTAGTAAAAGGTGCTTATTTAGTAAGACAATCGTTTTTAATCACAGTGTGTGACTGTTTTACTTGAATGTAATCAGATACTCAGGATAAGCCTGGATGTCATGAAAGATCACATACATGGTCGGTTTGGACACATTGTCCACAACACTGTCATACATATGAATGGTGGTGCCCCCCTTGGAAGGTGGTGCGATCATGTTTTGTTGTCCTTGGGTGGCATCTCCAGTCAGCACTCTGCAGAGGTACATGAACTTCTCTCCATTTTGATTGGGTTTGGAGTAGGTGTTTTGGGCAGAGTAACTGGCGTGCACTGCAAAGTATGACCCTTTGCCATAACACGTAGCTAAAACGGAAAACACACATGATCAATGAGTTGACCCAGGAGATCACTGCCAAAGTGTGCTAACAGATTAGGTCTTCCTAAGTTTCATAAATTTGTCAGAAACAGTAGAGGTTCAATCATAGGAAAGTTTTTCCTTTTAGAAACATAAAAAAACCTCCATCTACTTCTTCAAAAAAGGACTTTTGTTTCTTTCAAAGTTTTTATAAAGCAATTGTGTCCTGGCGAAATTCAAAAAACAAAGTAGATCAAAGAATAAATCAAAATGGAGAGGAATTTCCTACAGACACTACTGTTAGACACTGTTGTCTAAACTATGAACTCTTACAAAACCAGAGAATGTCTCACCATTCAATCCAGCGTAACTCCTGTTGAAGCCATTTGCATTGATGGTGGGCACAGTAGCGTCAGAGGTGCCGTGGAAGAGGCGTTTCTCGTTATTCTGATGCCCATTTCTCACCTCCAACTCATGCTTTTTAATCTGTAGACCCTTCCACAAAGCAGGATTCTGGATCCTCTCAATCTAAGACCAGAGACAGACATTTTTGTGCAATCTGCTTTCAACATTTATGTTTTTATCTTTTTCTGTCACCAAATTTCTTCAGAAATGAAAATATTCACATAGCTAAACTGAAAGCACATTTTTAGGTCAGCTGTTACAAACCATTAAGAACATGTTTAATACCTTAGTAATGGGTCGATTGCATGTGGCCTGGAACAGATTAAGGACTTCAGCGTACTCTGGTGTTCCAGACTGGACTGGGACAGACAGACAAGTGGTGCCGGCTGGCATGATGTCCCAACACTCAGGAACATCATCTAAAAATAAAGCATTTTCTGTTTATTGTTTGTAAATCTTGAGACCTGTGCAAGACCAAGTGTTAAAAATAAATGCTCAGTGTTTGCATTAATGTAATGTGTGGAATACCTTTTAATTTGTCAATTCTCTTTATTTGCAGGACGTTTCCCTTGCTGTCAGTGGCCGGTCCTTTTGGCATGGTCACAGTGTAGACTTGACCTTGAACTGTAACTTTTAGATCTTTTAGATTTTTCTCTAAAGCTTGCTCAAGCTGGTAGTTGGTCAGTGTGTCAAAACTTTGAAACTGAAGTCCATGGTGCTGATACTGCCAATCTGCTACTGTGCTTGCAAATTCCACTTTGTTCTTCATCACCTGCTCATCTCTCACCTTCCTCAGCATGGTATCAATCTCAGAGTTGGCTTGTAGTACATCTCTGTGGAGTCCTTCAATGATGATTGAGGCTTGCTCGTTTTTGATTTCAGCTCTTATGCTAACACCCATTTTCTTCTGGATGTCAACAATGTGCTGAAGGTCTGCAGAAGAGAAGTTTTGGATAGCGTTGTCTTTTATTTCAATGCGGTTTTGTTCATCATCTATCAGGTTGTTTATCTTCTTTATGGCTGCATTCACTTTAGCTTGTGAATCACCACAGATGTGGAAGCAGGCTGGTTCCACTTTGACAGCCGGAATGGCGATATCCTCTTTTCTCTGGGTTTGTGCTGGATCATCAGAGATAAAAAATGCTGTAAAAGAAATGGAGACTTATTTTAGGATTTCACATTATTAACTGATTATGATTATAAAAACATCTATTTTATTTTCCACATTTACATCTGACTTTCTGGCCAACGCTTTGCCAGAATCCTACTTTATCCTTTGGGTCAGAGGCCTCTCTTTGCTGCATACTGTTGTAAAAGTCGTTCAGCATAGGTTGCTGGAAAATCACTATCCGTATCAAATTCAGGGCACTGGTAGGGTTTTGGTTCAACACATCAATCACTGCATCCAGCATGGCGTCTGCAACCTGTATTGGCTTTACATTGCCTTGACCTAAAAAGGTGAAACAAAAGGGAAATACATTTCAAATTAACATTAGTTCAGATCAAAATTGTGAGTCATCTAAACACTACACAATAGAGGTAAAGAAAATTCAATCTAAACCAATCCAACTTATTCAAATCAATAACTGCAATAAAAATGTCATGCATTTGTTATTTCAAGGCCAATATCTTAAATCTGTTTTATGAAAGAGAGGGGAGGTATCCGTTAAGAGGGGAGTTCAAATTCAAACATGCTCGAGTCCGAACAACATTAAAAACCTTTAGTGTGTCTGTGTGTGGAGTGAGACTCTGGAACAGAATGAGTGATGAACTGAGGCGATGTCCAAGCATGATGCTGTTTAAAAAGAGGTTCAAACTCATGATTTTTACAAAATACAAGGAGGAAGAAGGTCTCATAGAATGTGCCTAAACTCAAAATGTGTTATTTATGTCCTCATTGTGATAACCCATGTGCCATGTTATGCTAATATGTTGCAAGTCCTTTTTCTTCACAAATTACCGGAGGACTACATTAACTAATTTTTAGTTATTAGATGTCGAGAAGGGGGTGGGATTAAATAAGCTGATGCTTCTTTCTACTCCCTTTTGAACATGTGTAAAAGAAAAAAAGAAAGAAAGAAAAAAAATTCTGAATGGCAGTCATGTCATTGACCATCACTATTGTTATTATGATGGAGATTAGTAGTTGTTTTGTTATATGTAGGTATGCATTTTTTCTTCTTCTTTTTTTTCCGTTACTTATATGTGTGTATGTATATATATGTATTCTACACTGTTTCATGGATGCATGTTCAAATAAACCAAACCAAACCCATAGCAGGTCCTCATTAGTTGAGCTGATCAAAATGTTGCATTAATAGTTTAGTGGTTACTTGGAAATTTATTTTTGTGATTTTAAGTTAAAATACAAAGGATAATTTACATGTTTTCTCCTTGTAAATAAAGCCCTTAATGTACAACATGCAACTTATTTTGAAAGTCCTATTCTTTACTTTATCCAACACTATGCTCTCAGATTGCAGGTGTTGTCCTAAGAATATCTCAAAATACAGTGGAAGGCCAAAAATTATTAGGCTGCTTTATTTAGAAACAAGAAAAAAGTAGGGTTGACTTGTACAGATATACGCCAAGACCGTTTGAAAACATCACTTGACTTACGGTTTCTACCCACCAAACTGGTTCTAGTGCTAGTTTGGAACCAGCGTTTACTTACCGGTACTTACCAGTTTATTGTTCTTGTTCAACCTAAAGCAACAATTCTAGCACAGACAAAATGGTGTTACAGTATTTGGCACCAATTCTTGGCTGGGCAAAAAGAAAACAACCCAACAAGTAAAAAATATGTTGTCAGTGCCATATTTAAAAAAAATAATAAAGCATTTATATACCAAAGTAAGCCAAGCTGAATATAAATGAAGAAACATTTATTTTAATAGGGGGTTTTAAACCCGTTAGTATCCCTCACCTGTGCCAAGAGCAGGAAAAGACACAGAGGTGTGGGAGTTCTTCACACACATTTGGAGCGCTTCCTTCACAACCCTGTTGATTTTAACTGGGTCCGTCTGTCCAGCCAGGTGCAGAATCTTCTTACACTTTAGGTTACCTGGTTGTGTCATTATCATATCTTGATTGGGCTGAGAACCTGAGGGGTTTGACGGTAGATGTTAATATGTGTGTTTATTTAAGCTTCATTGCCTTTCTGGACAATCTTTTATTGTTACATTTGTTAAACTATGGTTATAATTGTCTTTAATTAAGGTGTAATAACGTTATTTTCTTACCAAGGTGTTTGCATTCTTCTTCAACAGCTGCACCAGCTGCATCTAGAATAGCCTTAGAAACTCCTGGGGAAAGGTATAAAATAACTTTTATTGAAATAATAATAATGTCAAGTAATATTTTTAGGCAATCTCCTTCTTTAAACATGTTGAATGGTTTAAATAATCCAAAGAAATGTACCTGAGTTTTTATTATCCCCAACATGCACTTTTTCATTGATTCATATCTATTTCATCTGTCATTATATTATAAATGTAGAAGCAAGAAATATTATTTCTAAATTATTACTTTTAATTAAATTTAATTTTATTAAATTATTACTAAAAATAATTTACCTGACTTCAGAGAAAAGTCCTCATTTGAAGAGTTGACAATGACATCAGTGGCCTCCTTCGTTATATCGCCTGATGCTACTTGCACCGTCACATTTCCCATTTTTGTTTCATGCACTCCTGATCCAGATACGACTTTAGAGAAGGGACCAGCTGGTAGACAGAAACAGGACAGACGTAATATTTAACTGGAACATGCATTTAAAGTAGTCGTCTGATAAAAGCTTTAACCCTAAAGTATCAATTAAGCATAATAAGCTATATACCTAATTGAAATGCTTTTTCCCTAAAGACTAATATCAGATTAAAACTGTAAAACAGTGGGTGTGAACCAGTGTAGTCTACCTGTACTTTGGGAGGAGCTTTTGGACACCACACCGCCTGAAGCGTTGGGGAACTTCTGCATGAATTTGTCACTGAATTCCTAGGGATGGTGTTTGAAGAGTAACTTATTACTAAAACCAATTTTGGAACAAAGCACACCACCCCAAATTTCCAACACACACATAGGTTTATCTCTTAAGCTTTTTAAATTCTATGCTGAAAATTCTGATATGTGACCTCTGGTCCAAAACAACACATTTCACTAAATTATTATTTGTTATACAGTCAATGTTATATTGTTGATTTTAACTGGGTTCTATAAACTTGATTTCCAGCCCAACTGGAACTCACATTGGCTGAGTAGGGCTGTTTAGACATTAAGTTAATTTCAATGTTGAACTGATGTTTGAGTATAAAAAATGTGTTAAAGATTGTCTTGTTTACCTTAATAGTTTGTGTATCTTTGGGGTAAAGAATGATCGCAACTTTCTTCAGATGCTTGGGCTGTGTCTGGCTGCTAAAGTCTGAGATTATATCCAGCATCGAAGAGGCAACAAGATCTTTTGGAAAACCCAAGTTTCCTGTGCCAATAGCCGGAAAGGAAATGGAGCCGAAGTGACTTTTCTCTGCTGTGTCCAAGCAATCTTTAAAGATTCCACCTAAAATCTGGAAGCAAAACATAAATATGTTCAATTTTTCTAACAGTTGAAAGATGGCATTTTACTAAATTCACATAAAACTGGTCATTTACCATTTACGGCACATAATGTAAGACTTACCTTATCAGCTCCACCTTGACCATTGTTCCAGCCAGGGGTAACAACATGGAAGACTTGCTTGCTCTTCAGCTTGCAGCTTTCAGTAACAATAATCTCACCAGGTTTTCCACTAGATTTCTGATTAGTTACCAGCTGCTGAAGCTTAGGTCCAGCCACTTTCAGGATGGCATTTGAGACTGCCCCACGGTTTAGTGCAAGATCATCAAACACTGTGTTCACTATCACGTCGGTCTAAAAATGTGATATAACACTGTTATGAGATATGTTTAACAACATCATTTACAAGTAACAAAGTGAAGATTTCATGGTAAGTTAGGAAAGATCTCTATCTCCTGAGATGCATTTGGTTTCAAGCTAGAGAATAATAATTTATTTTTGTTTAATGAAATGTAGTTGACAATAAATCAAAAATTACCTTGGCAGCTTCGATATTTCCTGTCTTGAGAACAATGTCCAAGCCTTCTTTGGTCTTCACGCGACACAAGCTGGGGTCAGATGGACCTAGGTTCACTGTTGGAGGGTTAACTTTGGGGGTGGGAATCAGTTGAGGCAGGCTAACACCCTGATTTCCAAACACCTTTTTGACAGCAGTTTCCATGGCCACAACAACATTGTCATCATTGTCCACCAGATGGATCCTCTTCAATGTGCTGTCCTCAAAATTCTCATCACAGTATTCTTTCATTGCTTTGACGATGGTCATCAAGCACAGATCGAGGGGAAAGCCTTGGTTTCTGCTGATGGCAGGAAGAGCCACAGAACTGCAGCCTTCACCTTCAGCAAGTGCTAAACTTCCTCTAACTGTTTTTTTCAGCAGTGGCTCAACCTTTTTGGGCTTACCTTGGTCAACGGTTGGACCCACAGCATGAATGACTTTTTTGCAACAAAGCTGCCCACCAGCATCCGTTATGACACACTCTCCAACTTTCCGTTTTCCTTTCATATTGATTATTTTGTCACATTCATGCTGCAGCTGAGGGCCAGCAGCTTTCAAAAGTGCTTCTGCAAGACCTCCATTATGTTTCAAGTCTTCATTAGAAGGATTAACAACCGCATCAACTGGATAACTGCACATGTCTGCCTTGGAAACTGCTATTTCAAACCCATCAGCTGTCTGGATTTGGTAAACAGGTTTCTGCACCTGAACAAAGTCAAAGTCATCTTGTTCACGACCAGCATCATCAACCAGTCTCACAAAGCAGCCAGTCTCAGTCTTGATTGAGTTAATATACATGAACTCTTTATCCTTAAAGAACTTCTTTACTCCAGGTTTTGTAACTTTAAAGCAATCAAAGAACACAGAATCGACTACGTCTTCCAGAATGAACTTACTGCTTTTTACAGCAGCTCTGGGACCACTAAGAATGATGGCCTCTTTTGCATAAGACACCACCACGTTGCCTTCCAATAACTCGAACCACGTTGTCTGACTTTTAAGGTATTCAATGATGACGTTTGATTTAACTGCAACAATTTCTTCAATGTGAGCATTTTCTGTTAAAAAGTCCTCTAATTCACTGCTAACTTTAACAACACCATCCTTGTGACCTGACACCACGACTTGCTGGCGAGTGCTGTGAATTCGAATTCTGCTGCTCAATTTGCTGTTGTCGTTTTCCAACTGACTGACCAGCTGCAGCCACTCTGGCTTCTTCAGGACTTCATTGTCTTCAACATTAATGTCCTTAGAAATCAGCAGCTGCTTCAGATGACCTTGAGCATTTATTAGATCCTTATCGGAAACAGCAACAAGCTGCACCCTCTGTGGGTTGATCTCCAATGCTGCATTTATGCTATGAGCTGTGAGAAGAGCCTCTGTAAGCTCCTCTTGGTTTTCACATTTCAACATCTCAAACAAATATGAATCTACTTCTAAATGCTGTCGTTTTAATAAAATTGTTGCTTCACTTATCACTCTGCTTGCATCAATAATCTCATCCACAAAGCCAATCAATTTCAAAGCTGCATTCCCTTTGTCATAGGACACTTTGAGCTCTGGGTGGACTTGTAGGAGCTTTTCCAGAAGACCATCTTGGGAAAGAACGTGGAAAATTGATGGTAGCACTTTAATTTCTTGGGGTTTACTCAATTTGTCCCTCCGCACCTTTTTCTGAGTTTTGTCAAGGACCTCTAAAAGTGGTTTCTCTAGTTTGTTGACATCATTCACAAGACCAGCCACTGATAAGACTCCACTGGCTTCATCAGGTACCACAACCACATTTTCATTTTCAAGTGTCTGTTTGATCTTCTCCTCAGACTCTTTCCAAACATCTGACTCCAAGGGGATTTTCAAGGATTTGAATTTTGACACAGCTTGTGCAAAGGCTGACTTCACAGTACTTGCCCACTCTTTGATTAAGGCTTTGGCATCTTTGTCCTTTAGTAATGATGATGTGGGGCTCAGGCGCACAGTAGACTGGTAAAGGGTTATATCACAGAAGTGTTTAGCCAAGTCACGACGAACGGTCTCCACTGCTGCCTTGTTGTCAGTTAGGTATTTAAGGACAGCATTGTCAATGGGTTCAGAGATGGCAGCAGGAAGTTTTGGTGAAGGCTTATCTTTCCCATAAAGAGCTACTCCCAAAGATTCGTAAAATGGATAGACTTTGACTTCTTCCTTTTTTATTTGATGTTTCTTTTTCATGACTTTACTGACAGCTATAAGAAAGAAACAGTGATGTTGATGAATATTAGTGTAGCTCATTGGAATAAATACTGTAAATTTCCTAAGTAAAGTATAATGCAACTGAAATACCTTGATGGTTCTTAAATGTAATGGCAGCAGACTGTTCAGCTTCATTAACGTTGACATCTTCCACATCTCCACCTTCATTCTCAAAGTAGAGATGAAGTACGTCTGTGTTGTAGTTAGAAACACCTTCAACTACAACTTGTTTAGTGACTTCAAGAGGTCGAACAGATAATTCCTTCTTTGAAAACATCCTGTTTTGAGGACATCTTGCAATAAAGTCAGTGTTATCTGTGAAAGAATAAAAAGGTAAATCATTTGGGTGAAGATCTAATCTGGACTGCTTTTGGAGAATATTGGTTTGAACTAAATTGGTACCTTTTCCATTCTGGAAAGTCACAACAGCACATGAGATGCCAGGAATGAATTCCAAACTATACTTGAAGGCAGTTGGAGAGCCAAGATCCTTTAAAATGTTCTCCAGTAGCATCTCCAAGAATTCCCTGCTCACTGTCTCTGGAACGTTCTCTAAAACAGCCGAGGTGGAACACGACTCTTCGTCCTCTGCATCATCATCTTTGCCTTTTGTTTCTGCTTGATGTTCGTCTGTAGATTTGCCCTCAGTAGCAGTTGACTGTTTCTTCGCCGAAACATTTGCTGTTAGTAAGATAGAAACCTAAATGAGTAATAATGACACATTTTGCACTGCCAGACTATACGCAGAGAGAAGGCAATCTGAGATTAAAAGATAGTGAGAATGTATCAAGTACTTCTTCTTTGTTGCTACAGTTTCGAGGTTCCGAATGTTTGTTAGCTTTTATTTAAACTAAAGCTTCTTGTTGTGTGTTACTTTATTAAAGATTTGTATTAAACCAAAAAGAGGGCGGCTAAGTTCTCAAAAAATCCTAAAACACAATATGAACACTAACCTTATAACTTACTGACAACACAGAAACAACATTCTGTTCACAACAATCTGTCATATATTAAATCACTGTAACTAAAAAGACATCTGCCTTTATTGAAAGTGTTTAATCTCAAGTTGAATATGTCATGTAAAGACTATGCAAATCCAATAAATTAAGAACGATGAAACAGAGTGTAAAAAGACCAAAAAGTTAAAGTCAATCCATGCATTGCACTTTTATTTATTTTTCTATTTATGTTTTATTCCTGTGTCCTGGATTTCTGTTTATCTGATTAGCAGTGCATTTCTGTTATACATTATTGTTACCCATAAAGATCTTTTATGTTTCCAGACCAATGTTTTTCAACCACTGTTCCACGGCACAATAGAGATTGTGCCGCGGAAAATTATTCAATTTCACCTATTGGTCTAAAAACCGTTTTTGAAAAGTAATTATTATCTGCAAGTAATATTCCATTGTTGTGCGTCTGTGCCAGCTATCACCAAATGGCAGACTAAGGTTCTGTTTGGAGTCTGACTACGCAGCAAATCCAGGACCTGGACCAGGTCCAGGGAGTGTGCACTCTGGGGGAGGGGGTGGGGGGAGGCGAGCAAGTCACGGAGCCATTGCTTTCGCAACAACCAGTCATGGACTGGCTCCATGGTGTTTCCTGGTCAAGCAGTGACAGTCCTGACATTTTAAAATTCATACTTTGATCTGACCGGCCCATAAAACCAGGTCAGCGGGTCCACGGACACTGGGTTGGGTCATCATCATTTCGCTCCTCCTCCTCGCTGAACCAAGTCCGAAATGATAATATGGTAGTTTATTTTTGCGTTTCATTTCAACCTCCAATTGCTTGTTGGCTGCAGTCATTGAAGCATCAAGATTTTGTGAAAATGAGTGGTAAATGTTGCTAACTTCACAGAGCTATTGACTCCTAGACCCCTGGTGGGGACATAACAGTATCGTGACCCCTGTATCATGATGCACATCGTATCGCCAGATTCTCGCCTATACACACCCCTACTAAAATGCTCATTTAAAAAATGTAAATGTTCATCGTCCACATTTGTATAGCAAATGCAGTTTCAAATTAAGTTTTTTTTAACAAGGTTTAGTTGCTTTATAATCTCAAACCTCCAAGTCCAAGTTTGTCATCCTATGGACTAGTTAAAAATTATATTTAAAGTATTTACCACCACAAGTACCTGCAACGTCATCCAACACAGTTTACATTCATGTAGACTTGACTTTCATTAAATCATGAGATCCTAATGGTTTATTTGTGATAAATAAATTATAAAAATGAGTTAAATAATTACTTACATTTATTGGTGCTTTTATCAGAGGGCTCCTCCTGCATAAAATCATAAAAAACAGCATTTTAGATATTTTGTTTGGGAAAACACTGATTATTTTAATAATCATGTGTTCTTTAAAATAAAACTGCCAAGCCAGCCAGTTATTAGATGCATGTTAAGAAAATACTACTCAGGTATGCTCTGTTATAGTTAAGTGGTTTTATCATGCAGGAAAAAAACAACTGCCTCTCTGAATTTATGACTGGTCACATGACTTCCAGTAAAATATAAACAGCACTTAGCAAGACATTATTTAGTTTCAGTTTGAACAAAAAGCTGAGATCTCGTTCAAGGGTCCACAACAAATAAACCCTGCTCCATTGTCGCTGTAAAACCCAAAGTTAAACTGCAAAAATTACATAGACTTGGACACTTTGTTCAGTAAATTTATAAACAGGGTTGAGTGGATTTAATTAGCATTATTAAAAATTATAAATCCATAAGAGTGAGGATACCATGACATACAATGTTTAAATAATAGTGAGGTAAACAAAGTAAAAGCAAAACTATATGCTGTATATGTGATTTACGTATCAAGCTATCATGACATTATTATTATTATTATTATTATTATTATTATTATTACATTAATTAAAGTTTTCGTGATACGATTCAATAGTTTTGATCAGCAAATTTGACTTTTGAACTCACCTGATTTGTTTCCTCCTCTGGCGGAAGCCGAACAGTCATTTTTAACACACCTTTATCCAAACTAATCTGATGCGTCTCTTTCTCCAGAACAGTTTCCTGGTCTGTGAGAGGAAAACACGGTAAATAAAGCAGGTTTATTAAAACAATAATTTGTTTGCGTTAAAATAATGTAGGCCTCCAAACTCACCCTCCTCTTTGCGGAAGCGCACCACCGCCGTCCTGCTGCCGTTCTCATAGTCCACCTCACAGTCCCCGCCGTTAGACTTCTTACTCTGAAAGTACTTTACTAACTTAATTTTTAATCTTGGTATGTTGTTTTCTTCCAACACGACCAGGACAGGGTAAGCGTACGCTTCAGCCATGATGGCCAGCCAGCGTCCCACTGATAGTTTCACTTTTGTTTCTTCGGAAATGAGGGGACTTTTTTTAATCGGTATTATTGCGCTACTGTTCGATTGGCTTTCCGTAAAGAATGTGGCGGAGTGAGTTGCTTTTCATTGGGTGTTCCAGAGAAACATTAACTTGAACTCGACTTTTAGAAACCCGTCGAGTGAAGTGAACACACCCAGGTAAGTTACTTTCAGTTTTTCACTCGGTACTTTCCAGGACGAAACGGCTGGTGAGTGCTTTATTTCTCGTAGTTTTTAGACGAAACGCACATTTTCTCCTTTATTTCTGAACTTATCGACATAAAGTACTTGTAAAACTACTATAATGTATACAGTTTTGAAACTATTACTACGCGTAAATGTTTTAATGATTCGTCATTAAACGACTCGTGAGGACTTCCTTCGATTTGGATTTTTAAAAAATGGCGGAACAAACAAACAACAAGCCATTACATGTTAGATCAGAATATTTAGTGCGTGTGTTTTACCAAAAAGTTGTCGTGCAATGAGTGACTTGCATAGATAAACAACAGCAAGGTGTCTTTATCTCGTCAGTAACACGGTGACGTTTTCTATGAGTCATGTAATATGAGCCATCTTGTGTTAGGTCAGGTTAATGATCACCGAGTAGGGTTACATTAGTCTCTGTCTCCCTCTGATGGAATAAAATTATAACTTTTTAAATCTGGTATGAATGTTTTGGCATATTCATCAACATATAAGGTCAAAATAAATATGTTCATTTTTAAACTTATTGGCAAAATTGTTTAACTGATTTTTAAAAAATTACATTAATTGTATATTGCTTCCTTTTGAAACGATAAAAACATACTGGTATTCATAAAAACATATTTTGTGTAAGGGACTTTAAAATAATGAACAACCAATGGTGGCTGGTGATTAATTTTTAGTTGCTATTTCATCATTTTAACATAATTTCTTTAATTCTTTTTTGACAGTATTCCCTCCATAAATGGATATTTCTAAAGCAGGTTTCATTTTCATTATATTTTTGTGGCAAAAGTGAATTTTTGTTAATAACTGCAACAAGGGACACCCCCATAATAGATCTATTAGAAGCCATAGTTTCAGTTTTGCATGCAGTGGCGCTTTTGCGTCACCAGGGGGCATTCACTGTGTGTGAGTAGAAGTTTTGAGAGCGTGCAAAGGTGGACCAAAAGAAATCAACCTGTTAGAAGAGCCATAGATATGAAAAGAGCCACATGCCATGGTGCGAGGCAATAAAACTGCTGAAAATTGCTGGACGCCCCCATCTTTTCTTTGAAAGTGCAACATTTTGTTTCCATGAAATTTATTTTTGATCATTTAAGATAGGGCTGCACAATTAATCGTTTAAAACATTGCGATCTCAATTCATACTTTTATGCGATTTCATTTCCAAATGACGATTTTTTTTTATTCAAAAAGAAGACGACGTTTGTACCGCATTTGATCCGGGACATAATCTGCATGAAAACAAGCGCTCCCTCTTTCTCCCTCAAATGACAAAGTTCAAGATTGTTATTTATTATTGTTAAAATTATTCAAAGGTTGTGTACGTAAGAGAAGATGAGAGAGACATTTATTGTAGTGTCAGCTGTTACGAAGTTGATGTGCAGGTAATAAGTGCAATAAATATTTATATTGGAAAAAAATCATGAGAGAATTATGATTTAAATTCTAAGCAAAAAATAAAATAAAATCATGATTCTCATTTTATTCATAATTGTGCAGCCCTAATTTAAGATATTTTGAGTTACATTATATGAGCTACTTAAAGATATGTCAGTGTTTTTCTTTAGATATTGACCTCTTATTAACAATTTCAATTCAGTTCTTCTTGTTTTTACATTTTTTTAATGACTTTTCTTAATTAGGACAAATTCACTCCTTAAATACATAAAAGTCAAATAATGAACCAGAGTTGAACCCTACCCCTTATGTCTAAACTTAACCACCACCACACTTTATTTATTTTAGGAAAGAAAAATACCCCCAAAATAATTTGGTATAAAAAACTATGTAATTCTGAAGCAACAAGTTTATTTTTTTGTCAATAATTTGTTTGCAAAGACGTTTTCTACTATGGTGTGCTTCATTTGGACAAATAAAGCATCAAACCTAAAGACAACCATCTGAAGTGGATGAACTTTATCTTGAAAGTAAGAAAAATAAATGAGTGAAGACCTGACAGGACCTGAAAAATGCTCCATTATTTAGTTGATCATCTACCTTTCAGCTAATAGGTGTTTGGGAATCACCTTGTTGGGGCCAAAATGTTGTTTTATGCCCTAAAATGTATAATTTATTTATTTTTGTTGAAGCAGTCAGAAATAAGAAAGTGATTTTGCAACATGATGGCAAAAAAGTGCCTGATCTCATTTAAAATTGGTTATTTAAGTTGTTTATTAAATTGTAAATATAACTAGTTTGTCTTTTGAGTAAGTACACTTATTTATGCTTGAATTATTTATTTGTAGTGTTAATTGACTTAGACAAAAAAAAACTCTTAATTCATGTACTGAATGTAGACTGGACTAAAAATGTGTGGAAAAAGCAGCCAATGTCCAAATAAAAACACTAAAAGATCATCAGGAATCCTGAAGAATATTGCTCAAGATAACCTTAAAATAATTATGAGTCCTTAAAAACTAAATATAAAGAATTAAGGGGTGAAGTGCTGCTCATTTCTTTCTTAGTTTCTTGACCTGATTAATAAACAGGATGCTAACTATGTGATGTTTGATCTTTCCTCAGGTTTGCCTAGAAACAATGGCTGCCAAACTTGATTTCCCTCTTGAAGGATCATCACTTGACGTTGTGAAAAAATTTGGAATTGCCCTGGGCGACATCCTGGACTTTAAATTTGGATGTGTGGCCTCTTTTGATGGTGTGGATTTTGAGAAAGACACAAGCTTTACATCGCAGGGAAAACCTGCAACGATTGCCCCAGAGTTAAAGCATGAGTTTAAGTTGCAGACAGGAGTTAAAGTGTCAGTGTGGAAGGCAGATCTCACAAATTTCCGTGCAGATGCTGTTGTAAATGCTGCTAATGACCGTTTGGACCACTGTGGAGGCCTTGCCCTGGCTCTGTCTAAGGCTGGTGGACCTCAAATTAAAAAGGAAAGTGATGATTACATTATGAAGTATGGTAAATTGAGAACAGGACAGGCAGTTGCTTTGAGTCCAGGGTTACTAAAATGCACTAATATAATCCATGCTGTGGGTCCAGAGCTGTCTATGTATCCTTCAAGAAAAGAATTAGTGGAAGCTAAAAAGCTATTAGAGACGACCATCAGGAGTATTCTTGACATAGTTAAAAAACAAAATCTGGCAAATGTTGCCATTCCTGCAATAAGCTCTGGGTTGTTCCACTACCCTCTGCCAGAATGCGCTGACACCATAGTGGCAACTGTGAAAAAATACTATGATAAAGCTTCTGGTCATCTTCCTAAAGAGATATTCCTTGTGAACAATGATGAACCTACAGTCAAGGAAATTGAGAGGGCCTGCCGTCAGATATTAGGTTCTCACCCATCCTTGACCTACAGCCAGCCAGTACGTCACCAGCCCATGAGCTCCAGCCAGGGAGCAGCAAGCAGCAGTAAAGGTTCTGCCAAAACCTCATCCATTTCTGTCCAGAATGGACAGGTCCGTGTGATACTGGAGAAGGGTAAACTTGAAGAACAAAAGGTTAGACTATGTGCTAAATATTTAGTTTTTTATACGACAAATAAAACGTTTAAGTGTAAAAATGTGCTAGGATTAATATTTATTTATTCAAACTCATTAAGTGGTGCCTCAAGTTAAATGTTTGACTGAATTTAATCAAAATATCTTTTAATTATTTGTCCTTGTTTATTCTCTTTCAGACAGATGTGATTGTAAACACTGCATCTACAGATCGAAACCTGAAAAAAGGTAACATTTCCAGTGCCTTGTTGGAGAAAGCAGGTTATGAAATGCAAAGAGAAATTTATAAAGCAGATGAGAAAAGACACACAATCAGCACAAAACCTTACAAGCTGGACTGCAAAGAGGTGTATCACACTTTTTGCATTGGGAAAGGGTCATCTTTTTCATGGCTTCCATCAGCGGAACAGGTTTGTGTTTTTTGAGGATTCAAATGAAAATGTCTCTTATAATTCAAATTGAAAAGCTAAAGTTGTCTACCATTTTATTAACTTATTAATTTCAGATTCTTTATGACTCCGTTTCTGAGTGCTTGGTAAAGGCAGCAGCAAAACATCACAAATCGATTGCCTTTCCTGCTATTGGCACTGGAAACCTTGGGTTCAGTGAAGAAGAATGTGCCTACATCATGTTTACTGCTGTGTCTGCCTTTGTCCAACAATGTTCATCCAGAATGGACATTCACTTTGTCATATTTCCTTCGGACCACCAAATATTTCAGGTACTTAACTATATATTGTTTTCCTGATTTCTGTCTTTAATGTTAATGTTGTATACAGTCTGTTTTACAATGACAGTGTTTGTGAAAACATTTGAGCCACGCCTGCCAAACTGGCAGACGTGAGAGCGTCTCAGGCAGGACATTTTTGACTCGCGTAGGACAATGTCCTCACGTGCTGCAGGTCAGTATCTATTTAATAGTGGGTATTATAGTGACCTCTATGAGACACTAGATCAGAAGTACAGCAGCCTCCAGTTATCAGCTCTAACAGTCTGCATCATCATCATTAGAATCATTACTTGCACAGAATCGTTTGCACGGTTTCTTTTTATGCATAAATACTAGGGATGCTCCAGTCACGTTTTTTGCTGCCAATCACCAATACCGATCACAGTGATTGACTGTAAATTTCACATTGTAGTAATGATAAGGGCTAATGGCTACTTCAGACCTGCCAACCTGTACGCATTTTGCATAGAAACTACGCAATTTGACATCCAAATACGCTGGTACGACTTGCATCTCTAAACTACGCAAAAAGCTGCGGACGTGTGAGTTCTGTGTGGAGACGCATGGCATTACGTGCGTTTAAGGCACTTTTGGCTTTCCACAGTTCTGTGCGGACGTGCTCATGTCTGACACCACGATGCAGCAGCGTGGTGAAGCAGTTTCAGCCAGTCGTTGTAGAAAAGCAGAGAATGACGAGTCTACCGAACCGGTTCAGTCTGGAGTCGGACTGAAGTCCATGCGTCAGAACTCTGTCTAAAAGAAAGTGCGCACAGCCCAAGTCGCGCGCTCACGACAACCGATAAGGCCTGTTTAAACACATGTGAGCAGCGCTCTGGAAAAAAAAAAAGAAGTTGTTTTATGATAAAGAGTCACTAAGACTAGCTGATGGGATTCTTAATATTAGAAATTGGACAGTTCGCTCAGCGCTCACCGAGCATAGGACGGCACGCGCTGCGTAAGAGGGAGCTGCACGAGGAGGAGACAGGTGGATGGAAGCAGACAGGTGAAGGTAGGAGTCTAATGAATAGGGAGCTTGTGCAGAGATATATGTGTTTAGATTTAAATATACTGGATGTAGATATGATGGAATATACAGATGGATGGATGAGTTATACAGATAGATGGATGGATGGATGAGTTATTATACAGATAAATAGATGGATGAGTTATACAGATAAATGGATGGAGTTAATATACAGATGGATGGATGCCAGGGAGCTGCACGTAATGTATTAATTAGCCCTAGTGATGTGTGCATATAATTTTTATAATCAACTTCCATCCAGTGAATGTGGAAATTACTGCGTGCAACGCAATGGAGTTGCAAAAGTCTGGGGAAAAAATTCCACGCGACACAAGTGGTACTCAAAAAATTTTTGACAAGGTTGGCAGGTCTGCTACTTGATCTGTAGAAAATGAACCATAAATCACCTTCATATGGACAAAAACAGGTTTTTACTGACTTTTTCCAAGATGAAACAATACAAAAACTTGAAGACACCATGTAGATATCTATCCATCCATATAGAAATATATTATTTATAGATATATCAAATCCTTAGAAATCTATTATTTTTATCCATATAGAAATCTATTATTTTTATATATATTTAAATACTGTATATTCTTGTGCACAAGATCCCCATTAATTAATTTGTGGTTGAAATAACGTTTTGAGAAAAGTTTTAAAAAAAAATCTACTGCTATTCAGACACAGAAGTCAAAATTGTTTTGACACTCTGGTCCATTTTATGCTCAGAAAGAACAAACTTATTACTGACAATGTTCAATGAGCACCCCCCCCCCACAGACTAATCGTGCCCCCTAGCTGTTAATATTTTATAGAATCCAAGCAAATTGCATCTCTTGCGATGCTCCAGTGTAAAGTTCAGGCGAGCACCCCCCACCCCGCCCCCCCCACCCCCCCCCCCCCCCCATCCCCCCCACCCTCCTCCCCCCCCATCTCACTCTCATTCCCCTCTTAATCCCCTCTTCCTCCCTATCCCCTCTCTTCCTCCGCCTCCCTCCCT
>SSNR01000037.1:2409302-2533965 GCA_006937965.1 Callopanchax toddi
CCCCCCCCCCCCCCCCCCACCCACCAAGCTGTTAATATTTAATAAAATCCTCCATTAACCGCCTGATTTCCAGCTGTTTTCCTCCAAACTTCTCCACCTGTCTCTCCACATCGCTCGCTGTCTGCCCTCTCTCTCTCTCTCTCTCTCTTTTTTTTCCTCTTTATTCCCCTCTCCTGTTGACTCCGACCGGCTGTCAATCAATCAGTCGGCTCCCCGCAATAAATCCCTCCTGTCTTGTTTAGTGTTCTCAACTGCCCCAAAATTTTAACTCGAACCCTAAATGACCCGAAGGACGAAGCCTGAACGACCCAGCAGGACATCATGACATTAAATACTGGACCCGACAGAACCAAGTGTTGGTTTTAATGGAGGGTTAAAAAATTCCACACACAGCAGCACACTACTTTAAGTTCAACTCAAACGCTAATCAAACTTTAAGAACATGAACAAACGTGAAACTAATAAAATAATTTTCTAATATTAATAATAATAATGATGATGTCACAATTTAAAGTCCACTTTAGTTCAGACGATGACCAGCTGGAACAGGAGTAACAAGTCTGCAACAGTGGAAAATAAATGTGCACTATTTTAGTCACCAGTTAACCATGAGAAATACTGACCAAATTGTAATGCTTGCATAAAGATCGCTTCTTTATCAGCGCACTGCCTGTCGTGCGCTGATGTTGCTGCGCACTACGGCACAGACAGCGCGCTTTCCAACAGACGCGATTTTCCTCCTCTGTCGCTTTTTATCTGAACCCCACACAGCCCAAAAAATTAACTTCTGCTTTTGATGAAAATTCTCCGGGTACAGAAAAGCTTATTTGATTCTAAATTTCCCTGAATATGACAGCCAAAAAGCCTCTCTCAGCTGTTATTTTCCTGTTTCTCACTCAGTGCAACAAAGATGCAGAAAAGAAAAAGGCATCAAAAGATTGACAAAATGTGAAATTGCTGTAAAAGCTAAATTCCTATTTACATAAATAAATAAAATATGTATTTTGGATTAAACATATTGTTTAAACTTGGCTAAATATTTCAGAGAGAAAGTTCAGAGAGGGTTCATGAAGGTTCACAGGGAAGTAATGAATATAAGTTTAAGTTATTACAATTTATAGCTACACTTTGTGAAAGCAGTCAGTTTTTGAATATTTTTAACCAAAGAATGTTCAGCTGAATACTTCATTTAACATGTGATGAACTTTGTAGGTCATAACTTGAGCTGTATCTAATTCTATGGTTCAAACTGGATGCAATAACACAATATTGTTATAAATATATATATTGTTCAAGTAACCCCACCCCGGCCCGTGGATTCCTTCTTTGACAGGCATCTGGCCCTTTTGAGGTTTGTAATTGAGTACGCCTGTACTAGATCATATCGGTTTTGTTTGGGGGACCGATCAGCTGAAATTTCAGATCAGCTGCTCTGTGTCTCATCACCAATAATAGAAACACGTCGAACATTACTGATGTATTTGTCAGGCGGAGCCAGCTGTGTTTAGATCATTAAATAATGATGGACAAGGAAGAACGGACTGAATAAAAACTAAACCTCTGTGGTTACAGTTTGCTTTGGAAGCTAATATTAGAGAAGACAGAGGCAGACGCAGATCTCCCGTCTGATTCTGAATCTGAACGCTGTAACGTCAGAGAGTCTATGTCTACCTAGAAGCTCCAGAGGAAAATAAAACACCCAGAAATGATAGGAGGAAACAAAGTCTGCAGAAATACTTTGACATTTCTCATCGGCATGCGAGCAAAGGTGCGTGAATGAGAGGAAAAGAGGTGCCCGAACGACAGAGAAAGATGGAGAGAGACCGTGTGAGAGAGAGAGAGAGCTGGAGAAGCACGTCGATCAAAGTGTCTGACGATTTTCAGTTTTACAACGGACAATTTTAAATGACGTCGGTAATGTCCGACTGTCTGTGTTTTCGCAAACACTGCAATAATTTATTGTGTCTTTGTTTCCAGGCTTTTGAGGAACAAATGAAAAGGTTCCAGCGAAGTGTACCAGATCACATTTCACCTGGTAATAACACTTAGATACTATGCCCGTCCAAAGTGTTTTAGGATTTGCTTACACATCAAGGTGCTTTTTGAATAGTAGTAAAATTTTATCTGTGAAAGTGTCCTAAAGAATCTTAGTTCTAATATACAAGCACTCACAAAGATATTATGACAGAATAAAATGAGCTAAAACTACTTCAGGAAATGCATCTCTTGAAACAGGTATTGACCTTTTTCCAGGCCTGTGATTAAACAAAATTAGCAAAGCTGTTGTATATTTTTTCCCACCAGCATTTAAGGCTGCTGCTGCTGAGGCTAGAAATAACAACCATGCCAGCAGAGCTCCAAACCAACAGATCACCCTGAGGGGCCCGACTGAAGAATCAACACGAGAGGCCGAGAAGTGGCTCAGTGATCTTCTCTCCATGCGCTCTCGCACTATGATCTGCAACAACTTCATCCAGCACTTCAGCGAGCAGGATCATCTGCAGCTGTCCCGTTTAACCAAAGCAGGGGTGGCCATTGAGGAGTTCTTTACTCAAGGTCATGCATGCATAACAGTACAAGGCGATTCAAAAGAAGATGCTGCCATTGCTGCATTAAAGGTGGAGGCCATGCTCTGCAAGATCCAAAAAGACTTTATCTCAGAGGAAAAACAAGAAATAGAGCTACTGTCAAATACAAAAATTTCCATTGAAAGATGGTCAGATGACTTCTCAAGTTCAAACTTCTTAGGCCGAAAATGGGCCTTCAGTGATCTGGGGCTATGGGTAGTCAAGGTAAATTCAAAACTTAAATCTGTAATCATATTTAATCCTGGTTGGAATTTTAATGCATCTTTATTGAATAGAAAACCCAGTAGATTTTATTAAAATGATAAACTAGTACAAGTTTAGTGTAGCAGATCTCTGCAGCAGACTTACTTTTAAGCTGATGGTAATGTATTTTATTTTTAGGTGGAAAAGGTGGAAAATCCTGCACTGAATGAGCTGTTTCAGCTCAAGAAAAAACAGCTGAACTGCTTTACTTCTGAAAGAATGTATCAGCGCATACCTGCACAGTTCTGTGAGATGATCCACAACATTGGATTCCATACAGAGATGGCTCCTCCTGAAGGTATGATTACACTCATACAAAGACTATAGTAAAAGTAATTTTAGAGTTTATTTAAACACAGAAGTACAATACAAAACTTTCCTGTATGGAAGTTGGGATGCTTTTAAATAAACTGCACCAGCAATAATATATTAAATATCCATCCATTTTCCATACCCGCTTTATCCTCCACGTAGGGTCGCTGGCGCTTATCTCCAGCGGTCATGGGGCGAGAGGCGGGGGACACCCTGGATGGGTCGCCAGTCCATCGCAGGGCAATATATTAAATATGATAAAGCAAAGTATAAAATACAGTAAAAATGATCAAAGTTTTAAAATGCATTGTCAAATGGAAAAGTCTTCCGATTTAATTGGAAAAAAATCTAAACTTGCAGCCAACCTGCAGTCCTCTGGGAAATTGTTGCACATTAAAGGCGAACAGAAAACCTAAACTAGGTTCTTGTTTGGTTTTAACAGGGAAAGGAAAACAAGTCTCATTATTTTTACCTTAAATCAAAGTTTTACCAAATATGGAGTTTTAGAATGCACTCTTTGACAGGTGGAAACATTTATGAGGATTTTGAGCTGCAGCATCCAGAATCAGGAGCTCTATTTGTCTCAAGTTACTGTAATCAGGTTTACACCTAGATTTTAGATATAGTTTGTGCTGTTTTACCTTTTGAAAATGAATTAATTTGTTCATCACTTCAAAAATATTTCTTTAGGGTTTTCTTGTGATTGGAGCACAAAGTGACTCTGGTGTATCAAATACGATGCTTAGATCAAAATATAACATAACCTTTGCAGTTGTGTGGATGGATGTTATCGAGTTTAACAAAGAATATGTTAATAAAAACAATGCTTGTTTATTTTCCTCTGATTACAGACCCAGCCTATGGAGAGGGCATCTATTTTGCTCACTCAATAAAGGCAGCAATGAAGCTGTGGAAGGAGAACAATGACGCGTTCTTGTACTTCGTGGAGGCAGAGGTGCTGACAGGAAAATCATTTCCTGGCACACGAGGGCTCATTCTGCCTCCTGTTGGACAAAATCCCAACAGCAGCTATGATCGTTTGAGTGGAGGATCTGATGTCTCTGTTATTTTCAGTGGTTATCAGGCTCTGCCCAAGTACATTTTCATCTGTAAGAAGAAATGAAGTGTGTTTCCTGTCAGCTGTGTTGTATAGCACTTCTACATTATTAGCTTGTTTTGGGGGGCAGGTTTAAAAAAAAAAAGGAAATATTCTGATCCCAATTCTAACTTTTAAATATGGCATCTTAAATATCTCATTACAATTTCTGTATTTCCTATTTGAGTCTCATTTAGCATCCAACTCATGTAGTTTTGGTATTAAGATACAAACTAGTTTTTATGTCGGAAACTTTGATTTTTGGTTAGCTCAAAACTTTGTGCTTTTATAAGAAACCAAAAGAACATCCAAGTGTTGAACAACAATCTTGCCTTTTTTATTATTATTGTTGAGTTGGTTAAGCACTAATGCAAAGTACTGAAACATATATTAAATTCATTAATATCAGAAAATGCTTTGCTCCTTGTATAACTGACATTAAGGTTTTTTTTGTTTTTTTTGTTAAAGTGCCTGTGACTCCATATTTAAATCACTTTATATTAAACAGGTGTAATCTTTGATGCCTCTAGATCAGCGTTGCACCATTATAACTCAAAATACGCTGTAATTATTTCCTAACGAGCAACTCGGAGATCAGAAGAAAGCGCCGCCTTCCGGTTCTGCTGGGTTTCTCCTTATTTGGCAGCCTGACACTTCTGCTGCAGCAGGGGGCAGTGTTGTCACGTGAAAGAGAAACGAAACTAAACACTACACGGTCTATGGGCAATGGCGGCGGCACTGCCTCGCTCCAGTTGTCATGAACGTGCATGTGGGAGGAGAATTGACCATATAAGCAAGTCCGGATCACTATGACCTCATAGCGGGCTGGAGTGAAAAAAACTGTTTGAAACCTGGGTCTGAAATCTGGAAGAGCTTCTCACTGGCTGTACTAGGAGACCGATGGACGCCGTTTTTTGCTCTTTCTGGCAGGTTTAAGGTGAGAACTCAACGTTACAACATGATAGATAAGTCAGAAAACATGGAAACCGATGTCATGGGACCTTTAAATGTTACCAGCAGGAATCTTTATAAACACATTTTGTGGTTGAGTTACAGAGGATTTATCAATAATCAGCTTTTGCATGTTTTTTTTTTTTTTGTAGAAAAGTATTGCTTTGTTTAATCATCTTTATAACTAAAAAAAATCAGACTTGTTTTGAAGAATTCAGATTTATTGCATAACTGCAGATATTATTGAATCAACTTGTGCAATTTTTTTTCATCCTTTTATGTAATAAAAGCTTTTGGGTAAAAGTAGGTGCATTATAGCACAACTGCAAGTTTATATTTTGAGGATTCTAGACTTATAAATGTGCACCTGATGTTCTGGACTTGCAGAGTTCTAGCTGTAAATCAATATCGCTTAATAAATCAATCAAGGAAAACATCTGATCTGTTTTTTTATTCATAACATTTAAAGCTCAGCAGCAACGCCTGATCAGTTTCACAAAGTTATTCAAATTAAATTTACACTTTAAACAATGTCACATATGTACAAATGTGAAGCCTTTAAAATGATGTATAAAATTCAAGATCAACCCTCATATTTTTAATGGCACAGCAGTTAGAAATCACAGACTGCCTAAAAGTGTCGTCTCTGGTCTTAAGAGATCATTGACTTTAGAAATTAAACCATTTCAGTCTTTTTCATGAAGCTTTTCCATCAATGTCACTCCTATGGACGGCTGATTAAAGGGGAAAATTATTAATTCACATGAGAACAAGACAAGTTTGACACAACTCTAAAAATACAACAGGATGTCTCCACGTTTGGTTTTGATGGATATAAAAGTATTGATTTGTGTCATCACTGACACGTGTATGATTGTCTAGAAAACTTGCAGCCAATGAATAGGAAGCTAGTTTTTCTTAATGCATCTACAGCAGTTCATTACCTCTAATAACTAATCAACAAACATTAGCATGAACTCTGCCAGGATGCAACTTTAGAACAATAATAGAGGTATTTAGACTTTAAACACACAACAGAGGATAAAAACAAGTTCACTGGGACAAATTTAAATGATTATTTCTGTCATTTGAAGCATGTGAGACTACATCTTCAACAACAGATGTTCATAAAGGTCTAGATCTGGTTTGGTTGAGGTAAAGGTGAAACCTGCACACTCCAATGTTGCCAACATTAAGAAGAATGACAACTAAACACAAGACTCAAACATTTTTACAGTGTTAACCTTTTGAGACAGTACATTTTTTTGCGACTCACATTTATAGCTGCACCATCTCTTCAACTGCTCAGGCTCCATGTCCAGCCTTTAATTACTGGTGTTACCTTAATAACTACAACACCAAACGTATGGCTAATTATTAACCCAGCACAGACTGGACGGCTACACTCCGCTGGTCTCAAACTCTCTGACTGTTTTAAATGAAATCGTTTCAGTCCACTCCCACAGAAAACCAGATGTGTGCTCTCACACTGATAGTCACTCTGTGCACTCAGCTATCTCTGTGCCGTCTACAAGCAGAGTGTGGATGATCCCGTCTCGTCTCTTCCCGCTGCTCACAGCTTTCACGCAGCAGTTGTGGTCTCCCAGTGTGAAATGTGTCTCCGTGCCGTCGTCTACAAATTCCCCCTGCAGACACAAATCACAAAATGTCATAATTATTCAAAGATTTATGTTAGGATTGCAGCTTTTGATTTCCCTGCATACTTTAGGCACAGTGTACATCATGTTTATTGTATGATAAATCTACAGATAGTTATACTTACTGCCGTCTCTATCTTATCTCCATTACACCACACATCCATAGTGTCTTTCTCTGAAAGATAGGACGGTGAACAAGTTAAATAACCAGATATAATATATTCTTTTGTTTAAAAAGTAATCTCAAAATGGGTCTTGATTTTACTAATCCATAGTCAAAAGACTAGCTGGAAAACACTTTTTGATCAAGTAAGATGAACAGAACTCCTTTGGTTTAAATTAAGTTTCCTTAAAGAAAAACATGTATGGGTTGTAAAACTGACAAGACATCAAAGTTCTAACCATAACTCTGTAAAGTTGTGGAAGAATCTATAGGTAGAAACTCATGAGAGAAAACCTAAAATCTTTTACCTTATGTAATATTTAAGCAATAATATTCTCATTTGTGTAGTTGCTTTATTCTGATCGATCAACGAATGTAAAACTAGGATTTCTACACATTTGAGAATAAAAACACCAATGCAGTGTTAGTTTTTTAAATCATTTATATTAATTGTGAATGCTTCAGGTAGTTTTGCCACCTGATAGCTTCAGGAAGAGCAGTTACGAAAGGGATTAACTTGTCTAGTTGACAGGTGTCAGTGGATGTCGTGGGGCTTAAGGCACTTAAAGAGCTTTACTTCAGCAGAGCATAAATCACATTAAAATAAGTCAATAGTTTAAAATACAAAGAGACAATTGATCTGAGAGAGGACTTAAATTAGACATGTTTCCTTCAGTGTTATTGTTTTTTTTCTGTTGATTTAAATTTGAAATGTAATTATTGAATCAAGGCCATGAAAGGAGCTCACCCAGCACCACTCTGCAGTCAGTGCCATCCAAGTTGAGCAGCCAGGTGCTGGTGATCTTCGACCTGTTCTCCATGTACTGCTTCAGACTTTTCCCATTGATCTCCAAGGTGTACTCATAGGCAAAACCACTGACTGCATCAATGTTGATGGTCGCTTTGGTGTCTGACTGGCCAACATTAAAGGTCTCCTTCCCAACAAGTTTGAACATCCAGTCGCGTCTCAGCACCTCCTGGAAGTCATAAAGAACTCATTCACTGAGTGGATTAAAAGAAAACAGCTCTGGTTGTATACTGAGGTCATTTTAGCCTCTCGAACAATGTGATTTACCTTCCCGTCAACGTAGATGACCCTTTTCCCAGTAGTTGTTCCATGTTCAAACTCTATCCTGTGGACTCCGTCACTCAGCGCCACCTCCCAAACGCCAGCGAGATCATTCGACATCCTAGCTTGTTCCAAACACGATGGAGCAGAAAACTAAAAAGCAACGAGTGTTTTAAGAATTCATGGTTACAGCCGGAAGGCGTGGAGCTAACAGTTAGCTTCTGCTAAAATAAACAACACCTAAATACGTTAATGTCGAGCTTTAGGCGTAATATCATCTACACACGCCACCGTTTAAGTAAAGTAACAGTAAAGCTTTAACAATTGGCGATTAAACGCTGCTAAAGATAACACTGTAAATCGTAACTGCGTAAGCACTCTGACTTCCGGTGGAGGGTATTCACTTTCAAAATTAAAGCTCGCAATTTGAATGAAATTATTTAATATTATTTATACAAAAATATATATTTAAATTGTATATCCCTAAATGTCTAATTACCTTAACGTCTAGGTTTGTATTAACAAAATAAAACATACGATGCTTAAAAGTTAAAAGGTTACCTAATTTTATTTTATTTTGAAAATACACGGAAGTTGTATTCAGTAAACTTGCAGACGTTCTGCGTAACTGCACAATGTTTTCAAAACCTCTGACCACAAACATTACCTATAGTACAACGTGAAGCAAATCCCAAAGGTCATTTTAAGGATATTATTCCTCGTTTCACATCGGGAATATCTCAAAAATCGCACAAATAATCCCTAAACTGCTCTGTGGGCCACTTAAACACAGTTTTTTCTTCCAGGTTGCTCCCGCTGTTGAGCCAATTGACGAGCTGTTATTGTGCTGTTACTATGGTAACGGGTAGTCGATACGTCATCTTGCCTCCTCCCTCTGAGAGGATTAAAATCCAAATTATTTAGACTAATGCCAAAATTATTAAGAATTCAAAGGTCCTTCATAGTCAAACTGTACTAAATATGTTTGAATATTTAATGTGACTCATCTAATACAATAAATGTTGCTTGTTTTTTAATAGAATTTATGGACAATATAATATTTTTAAAATAAACTAGAATTTTTCTACAACAGCTGGCTCAACAAGGATTTGTGATTGTTTCATTATTTACTTTTCACATGATACAACATGGAAATATATATATATATATTTTTTTAACGAATAAAATTAAAGTGTGAGAAAGGAAATTATTGTCTGAAATTATCTTTGGCTCATGACTATTAGTGGTGTTTGTCGCCCTCGTGTGGCGACTTTGTCAAATTAAAGATTTAAATGTTTTATGTATTTGCTTATTCAATTTATTTATTTACATTAAAAGTGCATAAAGACCATTAGAAAATCTGTCAATATTCTTTGCTAGCACTTATTGTAATATCACAATAGCAACAAGAGTGCATTCATTTTCCAACATTTTCCAGGAAGAAACCAAAGATGAAAACCTCACATGATGACTCACTCCCGTGTAGTTCATGAAGCTTTTTAAAAAATAATTGTTTAGTTTTCACCTTGATTTATAATTGCATTTTTTCAGAGTTACAGTATGTTAATGTTTCTTATGTATAATTGAGTTATAGTATTGAATTGTAGATTTTGTGGTAGTATTTATTAATTTTGTTTTATTTAATCAAATAGTGCTTAAAGACAATTAGAAAATCTGTCATTTTCTTTTGCTAAAACCTGTTGTAATATTACAAATGGCCAACCAAAGTTGAAACCTTGTATTATATTTCACTCCTTGTAGCTCATGCAGCTTTTTTATGAATTGTTTTCTCCTCCAGCTTGATTTATAATTACATTTTTTTTCAGAATTACACTTTTCAGTGTTTCTTATGTATTATTATAATGGAATTCTATTAAAGATGTTACTTTTTATGCGTTTGCTTAATTCTGTTTCCTTTAATCAAAAACTGCTCAAAGACCATTAGAAAAGCTGCCAATTTGTGAGAGGCACCCAGCTGCATCAAAATGGCGCACGGAGCTCCATGACGTCGCATGAACCTCCATGACGTCAATTACCGGAAGTGATCGTTTGACCCGGAAGTCCCGTGACCCGGAAGTCCCGTGACCGTAGTAGCCAATAAAGCGCGTCCGAAAGTTTTTCTATCCGAAATCTTTGCTGTGGAGACAAAATGAGCGTAAGTAGCTTATATAAGTTATATCTTTTTAAAGATGGATTTTATAATCGTAGCATATGAGTAGAGGTAAATGGAGTTTCTTTTTCTCGTTTCTCCGCAGAGTTTTTCTCTCTGAATGATTCAAAAGTAAGCTAACCCGGACTTTTGAATGTTTCCTTTTAATCACAAACAAAGGGTTATTTTTCGTAATGCTTTTCAAACTTTATAGGTCAAGTCAGATTATAACTAACAGACACGGGGATATTTAAATAAGTTTAAAATGCAAATACAAATAAATTGCCAGAAACAGAAGTTATTCACGCCAGTACAAAGTATACATTTTAATGAAATAAAACCTTACCAACTACTCATCTTTTATTTATCAAAACATTTCAAGTTCCGTCGGGCTTCCTCATTTTAACCTTATGGAGAACTCTCAATGAGAAAGGAGTCCAGGAAGTACAAGAGTCATTGATTAAGCTTCAGTAGCTATATCTTAGTCAGATATTGTTTTAACTGATTCAGTTGTCAAATAAAACTTGTTTTTCTTTAACAACTCTATCTTCCTGTTGTTTGTATTCTAACATATATGAGGTGCAAACTTTTTCTTAACAATGAGCAATCATGTGAACAATATCTTTTTAATGCTTGATGGGATGTATAGGAATGTAATACTACAGCTGAAGCTAGCCCTTAGACAACATAGTTTACCAGAAATTAAAATGGTTTAGCATTCTATGTCATTAATGGATTAAATTAAAATGGTTTAAGACATTTTAGTTCTGTGGATACTGGAGACAGCTGTATTTTGCCCTACTGTATTTTACTTATAGGTAAAACATTATCAATGTACAACCTATCAGATTGTATTACATACCAATGTTTACTGATCTTGTCGTGTTTTGCAGATGCATATCTCGATTGTAAAAGAGGCTGCCTTCCTCCAGAGAAAACTGCTGTTGTCTGGGTTTGGGTGTCCTCTCTGCCCCAGTGTCATCACACCAGGTGATGATGTCATCCAGAGGCACTTGATGAACCACACAGAGAACGCAGTGCATTTCCAGGGTATGTTGGTGAAAAGTGTCTGATCAGATCTTATAGTTGAACATGTATCCACAACTTATTTGTTTTGTGTTATTGTGTTGGTGTAAGTCTTTCATATTTTTGTATTAGTTTTTATTTTTTTTCCAAACGTCCCAATATTGCAAATTTTTAACATAAATAATTTTTTGTTTACAGAAACCTTAATCTGCAGGTGCAATTTGACCTGTAGAGATACCAGCCACTTCCATTGTCCTTTTTGTGAAAGGACATAATATATGTTTGTGTGGTTATTTAAAATGTTTATTCCTATTTCATCAGATCTTTGAGCTACCTAAGAGCATTGAAGAGGTGACGGGTTTGGGAGCCAGGATAAAAAAGGGGGAGGTGGCTCTCTTAGACTTCGTCTTTGATGTGATGCTCCCAGAGGGAAGATTTGATTTGGTCTTTGTGGTCAAGATTCTTTTGAAACGGTACAAAACAAACCAGTGCATTCTTTGTTGCCAAAAAAAAAAANGCCAAAAAGATTTCTTGTCATATTATCAATATTTGCTGGTGAAGGTTCTCAGTCATCCAGGTCATGATAATCCCAAAAAGGGTTTTAAATAAAGGCAACTGGACTTATTTGGTTCCTTCTTCTTTCTTTCCGTTTTGCTGCTCATCCGAGTAACTTTGTCAATTCTGTCTGTAGCAGAGAGAGAATCTTATAAACTGTGCTCATCTTCCTCTGTCTGTGACACACCTTCCTGCCTCCTGAGAAGGTGTTCGCTCCACTGTATTCAACTGGAGACCTGTCGAGTTGTATTGATTAGATGGAAGGCGTGAATTGTCTGGGAATTAAGTTCAGAGCAGACTGATGGGTGCTGGAAAGATGAAATCTGAGTCCTCTGTTTAAAGTTGTTTTTTCACATTTGACATAGATGGCTTCTTTAACTCCTCTCTCAAACCATCGGTCTTCTTGTGTATGCCTTTATTTAAAACCCTTTTTTGGATTATCAATATTGCTAGTATGATTCTTATAAGGACAAGAAGGACTGGACTGATGCTGAGTGATCCAAAGTTGTGTTCTCTGATAAAATTAAATTTTGCATTTACTTTGGAAATCAAGGTCCCACACTCTGGAGGAAGAGAGGAGAGTCACAGAATCCACGTTGCTTGAGGTCCTGTGTGATGTTTCCACAGTCAGTGATGGTTTGAGGTGCCATGTCATGGTGGATAAAATACATAAAAATTGAAGATAAAAAGAGTAAAGGTAAATAAAAATACATAAAAGATAATATACAAAATTTCACTTTTTGAATAGAATTTTATGAGCAACACCTGTACAAAAAGTTACAGAAACATAAACAGTAGGCTATGGTGGGTCCTGCAATAAAATAATTAGGAAGTGAGTTTACAAAAAAAAACTATACATAAAATTTACAAATGTACGTATTGCTGTATTAGCAATAAAAATTACGTGATTGGTTTTTCTATTGTATGCTAAGTATATATTTGATCTAGCTTGAATGCAGAAAAACATCACACAGCTCTTTCCTAGTTTTTGGAACATGTTTGGATACGTTTTCTGCAACTGTCAAATTATTTTGTAAGAAAGACAAGGCATGACTTTAAGTCACATGAATTGTGCTGTCAGTGATGTAACTTCCGGGAATTTGATGCAGTTTGAACGCACATAAATACATTTACTTGTATTCAAAGCTCTTTCTCTGTTTTAGAATATCTTTGAATAAGTTTTTCGTAACTTTAAATAAAGAATTTTCTAAAAAGAAGGCGGCGTGACTCTAAGTCACGTGACTTCCGGGTAAAAAAAACCCCACTTCCGGTAATTGACGTCATGGAGGTTCATGCGACGTCATGGAGCTCCGTGCGCCATTTTGATGCAGCTGGGTACTCAGATGGGTTTCAGATTACAGATGGCAATTTGTTGCCAACACTTGTAACATCACAAAATAGCCACAAGAGGGCGCCAGTTTTCCAACAAATTCAATAACCAGAGATTGTTGTTTACTTTCCACTCTAATCTAAAATAACCCTTTTTCGGAGTTTTTTTAGTGTTTCCTATGTATTTTTAAGATACATAATTTAAGTTTAAAACATTGTTTATGCATTAACTTGTTAAAGTGTTTATTTTCATCAAAAAGTGCTTAAAGGCCATTAGAAATAGTCAATTTTTGCTTGCTTGATGTAATATAACATGGCCACAAGAGGGCGACCATTTTCCAATTGCAGTAGGTACCAAGCATGAAAACCTGACTTAATGGTTCATTCCTTTGCTCTTTGTCCAGCTTTATGAAATGTTTACTCCTCTATTGTTCATAGAGACTTCATAGGTTTGCTTATTAAAGACCATTACTGTCATGATGACCTGTTCTCCCCCTTGTGTGTTTGGTTTTTGTTATGTTGCTACCTGTGTTTCCTGTTTGTGTCTGCTCTGATTTACAGTAATATCATTGTCTGGCCTGTGTTTTAGTTGTTCTGTCCTGTCTTTGTGTTTTATCTCTTTCTTGTGTCCATCATCTCGGCCCTCTGTGTTTAGTTTTGTCCCACGTGTTCCTGTTTTTGTGTTCCTGTCTGTGTTTTCATGTTTGTGTTCAGTTGTGCCTGTTTGATTCATGTTTTTGCTCTTTGTGATTTAGTCTGGTTATTATTGTCCTGATCTCTGTGTTAGTTTTTGTCCTACGTGTACATGTTGGAGTTCAGTTTCAGGAACCTTGTCTTATTCATCTTTATTTATACTCTTGTGTTCATCTCATGTTTGTCTCTCATGTTAGATTTAACATGTTCTGTAGGTCTTTAGTCTCTCTGTCCTGTGTTTGTTGGCTCATGTTTAGTTGGATCTGTGTTTTGGTTGTGCATATTTGTGTTTCCCTGTCTCTGCTGTCCTCCTGCTGTCACCCTGATCCTCCTCATGCACTGATTTCCCTCAGCTGTGTCTTGTTCCCCTGTGTTTGATTGGTTCAGGTTTGTCTGCTCCTCCCCTATTCCGCCTCCTGCAGTAATTATCCTCAGGTGTGTCTCGTCTCCTTAATTGCTCCCCTCTTGTGTTTAAGCCCTCCTCATCCTTGCACTCTCTGTTGGAGTCTCTTGTTTTTATCTGTTTGCCACCATTACTCCTTGATTTTTGCCTGCCTGGCTATAATAAAGCCTTTGAGTTTATCTGCTGCATCCATTGCTCACCTGCACTTGGGTTCTGCATCCAAAAACAAGACAGATTAGAAAATCTGTTCCTTCTTTTACTAACACTTTTTTGTAATATCACAAAGTAGCCACAAGAGGGCGACTGTTTACCAACAGGGGCAGGAACTAAAGATGAAAACCTCACAAGATGATTTACTTCCCTGCAGTTCATCCTGCTATAACGTTTTCTTTTCCAAATTGATTTTAAATTACTTTCTTTTCAGGGTTACACTATTTTAGTGCTATGTATTGTTATATTAAAATATTTTATTTTTATGAATATAATTAACTTTGTTGTCTTTCATCTAAAGTGCTTTTTTGCTTGCTAACACTTGTAATATCACAACATGGCCACAAGAGGGCAGTAATTTTCCAAAAGGAGCAGGAACAAAGGATAAAAACCTCACATGACGATTCACTCCCTTGAAGTTTCATTCAACTTTTTTTAATGCTTTCATCTGCAACTTGATTTATAATGACCTTATTTTCAGAAAATTACAGAATTTAAATTATTTTCATGTATTTTTAAGTTATTGTCTTGATATTAAGATTTTTTTTAAATGTATTATTACATTTCTTTTAACTTCCATCAAATAGTGCTTTTATGACACCAGTCTGTTTTAAAAGCAGCTAAAGATGCTATAAGTTAAATTCACTTTTACCTAAATCTTTAATGTTTTGTCTTTGGTTTTCAACCATAATGACCTTTATTTGTTTTAATGATCTTTTTCATTATCTTCATTTGTTTTCAGTAGTTTAATGTAAATATAAAACTCGCAAAAAGAAAAATTGCATTTTTAAAAGTATTGTGCTGACTTTATAAATTTAACATCAAAATGTCTGATCAGTTATTCATGAAGGGGTTTTTTTGTTTGGTCTAAAGCTGAAACCATTAAAAACAGATTTCCTTCTGAGTTCCAACTTTACGTCAGGAAATAAAATCTTAGATCTCCATGATTTATTAAAAACTCCACATTCTGCATTAATTTTTAATCTGAGCTGACAGTTTTCAGCTCGTTTTACCAGAACAAATGGAGGATCCAGTGTTCACTTTCAATATAAAAGCCAATTTCAAAATAAAAGCAGCTTTTTAAGGGATTTGCAGCTAAAGAACTTTTTGTTTTAGGCAGTCAGAGTTGAGTGCACTGTGGTTCTTAACTGTAACCATTATTTCACCATGAAAAACCATTCTGGGTAATTGATGACAGCATTGTGAGTTCATTTTAAGGATGTTGGTGTTTCAGCACCACAAAAAAAAAATCCTGAATTTGGCACGGAGTTGCTGCAGAAATGCACTCATCAGATGTAAATAAATATTATTTTAAACCTCCTGGAGGTCAAAGATTGTTAATCGTTTGAGAGACCGTTTGAGAGACCGTTTGTGATCGTTTTACACCTGATGATTCTTAGAATGGACGTGCATCCAGAGTCAATGGATGCACGTTAAATGTGACCCTTTAACGCTGCTGTTAGAACTTCTCGTTTTGTCTGCCCCGGGTTCAGTGGGCTTCTGGTAAAAACAGGGTTGTGACCGCAAACGGAAACAAGAACTTGACTGAAACACACGATGAGACTGCATTTGACCAAAGGAGCAACCTATTGTGAAACGGCTCTTTGTTTAAAAAGACTTCTTCTAGAAAAACAAAAAGCATTTAAACGGCTTGGTGCTGCATAGAAATCATTGACTGCATTTTATGAATGTATCGGTCTGAAACACTTGCACGTTTTTATTTTGACACCAAAGCTGCAATAATATGTGTTTCAGATTCATTTTCACTCTTTTATTTCCACACACCACTCCGAAAATACATGCACAAGCATTCCTATGAACATGATTAGCATCAGCAATGCAAATTACAATTAAGCGGGAAATAAAAAACAGAACTTACATAAGTTTGAGATTACGCTGATAACAAAGAAGCTGCAATTTCTACAGAAATGTGGATGGAAAGAAAGTCATTCATCAAAGCCACACAGTGCCTCTGTTGTGAAAACCAAAACATGATTTCACCACCTCTTCCTGTTTAAGACATTTCTAATCTGATTGTGAAAAAAAAAAACACTTTTAAATTTACCTGCTGCAGAAACATTTCTCAGAGTTAAAACAAAACCACTGGCTACCAGTATCCTATGCACAGAAAGTCAAAAACAGGTTATTTTCCCATAAACTAACAGCACATGGTTTTAAAGCTGCATAAAACATCAAAGTTTGCAGCAGTCTTTAACTCTTTTGACGGAGGTCACAGGAGTTTTAAGTTTATGAAACTTTTCTCCTTTACTAGATTTTAAAACATGAGTGGCTTTTTGTGCATAAAAATAAAAACAGGTCACATTTGGGCTTTGATTGTCAGGATTTAATGAAATATGATGTTTGCTATATTTTTTTATGAACAATTGGACGGATTTTAATAAAACTCAGAAGGTAATTATTGGATGTTTGACTACAACCAATTCGCTTTTAGATTGAACCCAAATCAAAGCATGTAATATCAGAATATTATCTGTTATTCAGTCAATTTAATAGATAATGAGGTGAAATTTGGAGTCACCTCAGACTAATCTGAGTGTGAACGCTGCAGCTGTTCAACCTTATCTAATGAAATTCTCAGAAAGTAATCACCAAAGCTATATCAGCTATCCATGTGGCCGTAGAGTCATTCACCACACACTTTGAGTTTTAACTGATTTACATTATTAATATTGCATGAGGTCACACAAAACCTATATTTAAAATGTGATCAAAACAACTGGAACTCAGTGGCGGTTCTAGAAAAAAATTTGAGGGGGGGCCAGGCTGGGGCCAGCTGCTTTTTTAAAAGGGGTACATTCTAAAACACTAAGCACTTAAAGGGACTAGATTCAGGATTTTAATAAATGTTCAATTTATTTAGGTTAATAAGTGATGAAGCATTTTAAATCAAAAAGAATGAGGCCACCCATGTATCATTCCATAATCTTGAACAGGCTGTGAGCTGTAAAATGTTCTGCAATTCGGGAACGAATTTCCCGCGCTGTCCTACGGATGTGACGTCAACTGACGCTGTTTGCGCGTTCTGGAAGATAAAAAAGTAATAATAAATGTATATCCAGTAGGTGGCAGTATTGCACCGTTGTGTTTTTGGTCAATGGTGGACTTCCTTTGTCTAAATCAGTGGTTTTTCTCATCAAACTGGTGTTATCTTGGCAGCGTTTATGGAGCTGAAAACCTCTCTGATGGATTATAGGGTTCCACAGAGCTAAAGGTGCTGTTATAGGCGACCGCACAGCGATCTGTCGATGTTTATGGGTCTCGGGACGATAGGCCTCAAATCCCCGACTGTTTCCTGGACCTCAGTCCGCTTACAGTGCATCAAAGGCGGGTGTGCAGCGCACGCTCCTCCTGGTGCTCCGGAGCTCCACTCCGTGATGCGAACTTGAGAAATCTAGGGTGATAGAGGCGGCGGGACATGATTCTATCACCCTAGATTTCTCAAATTCACCTCCAGGAGTCAGAGAACACCGACTGATTAAAGCTTTTAGCGATACAGGCAGCTGGGAAGGACTGGAACATAGCGGTTAGCGAGATTAGCTCTGTTAGATCGGCTCCTGTGGTCTCTGTGTGTGTGTGTGTGTGTGTCGCAGGGCATTGTTTTACTATATTTCCTTTTGTATTAATAAAATGTATTTTTATTTATGGAATCATGTCCCTGGCTGCCTTTGGTTGAACCCTTATGAGATAGTGAGAAGTTTGTACGCGCTCCCCTTCAAGGCTGAAGTTATTCGCAGCGCCAGGCAACAGATTTTTCAAATCTTCCCTCTTCTCCCTTTAAATCAACCTGCCTCGCTGATTTTTTTCTTCTTTTTTTTCCCTTTATGCTTAAAATGAGCTCCCTTATTCTTGTAGCAAAAAAATCCGACTTCCCACTATCTCCTGCATTCATCCGTACTGGTGTGCTGCTCTTTTCTAGATAACTTTACTTTCTAGATTCTGCAGGTTTAAATTGCATTACATCATCATCCATTGAGCACGCGCTGCAGCCATCGGGTGTAGTTAATTTGAAACGGAGGTGTTTCTAGACCTGAAGCTGGATATGTTGCTGACGTAGTCTTTCTTATAAGACATCCAGAGCCTGTTGCTAATGAGCCCATGTGTGTAAAGAGCCGAGAGCAGCTGGTTCCGAAACTTCTCCCCGATGAAGGCGTACAGCACCGGGTTCACGGCGCAGTGCATGAAGGCCAAGACTCTGGTGACCTCCAGCATCATCTCTACTCTGTAGCGAGTGTCACACGACTCCACCTTCAGTGAACCGCCTCTCATCAGGGTGTCGATCAGTACGGTGATGTTATGAGGCAGCCAGCAGACGATGAATGCTAACACCACCGCCAGGATCACACGCATGGCCTTATGCTTGTGCTGATTGCGGGTGTGGAACAGCGTCACCAACGTCCAGCTGTAGCAGACGGCCATCACCATCAGAGGCAGGAAGAAGCCCATCGTGTGCTGCAGAACGCGCATGCTGACTCGCCACTGGTCGCTGCTTTCACCAGTTAGGTTGTCGTAGCAAATGCACTGGCCCAGATCTATAGCTTCCATACTCTCCCTCTTAATCGCCACAGGTAGGGAGAGCAGCCCAGCTACGAGCCACACAATGCCGCAGACCACCTTCACCAACTGGTGGTTGGAGGACAGCATGCGCGTGGCTCTGACGATGGCAAAGTAACGGTCCACGCTGATGCACTCCAGCAGGAAGACGCCGCAGTATACAGACAACTCCTGAAAGCCTGAAAGGAGTTTGCACAGGAAGTTGCCGTAGATCCAACCAAAGTGAGTTTCAGTGGCCCAGAAAGGGAGAGTGAAGCAGAAGAGGAGGTCCGCCATGGCCAGATGCATCAAGTAGATATCTGTGCTGGTTCTCCTTTTCTTCATGGAGCACACCACAAAGACAACCATGCCGTTCCCCACGATGCTGAACGCAAAGACGATGAAATAGACGATCATCGTGGCGAGGGAATTAAATCCAGGAACAAAGACCTGGCAGGGAGCAGAGTCTTCAGTCTCGTAGGCATACGTGGTGTTAGATTCAAAAAAGTTCAAATCAAAGGTTCCAGAGTCTTCATTTGTGAACGGGTTCTAAGTGCAAACAGAACAAGACAGATTGTTAGAAGCAATGAGCAGCAGAACTGAGCTTTTCCTTAGAGTAACCATGAATTGATATCAAAGACTAATAAGTGAGGAAGATGCTCTAATCTCCCAGTGATTATCAGCAGTTATGTTCTGATCTGTCGTCTGTTTTCGTGCAAACTTAAAGTTACTGCAAGGAACCAAGTTTTGCAGGTTTGAGCCTCACATCAAATAGTTACCAAAAACCATAAAAACAAAACATTTATTGCACATTAAGTTAAGCACCTCATGGACACAGGAAACATCAATTCTGCAGAAACCAATTTCCTGACTTAGTGCAGGAAACGGCTCAGTGGTGCTTTAATAGACTGGATTTAAATGTCACAGCAGGAGAAGCTAACCGTCTATATATGGACATTTAAAAACCATCAACAAGCCGGTTGATAAATATCTACCTAAAATTCTGTTTTACTAATATAAATTCATTTTTTATATTTAATTTTTTATTGTAAGCCTACATTTTGCCTGTTTCTTAACTCATAAACACATTTTAGTCTTTTAATTTTGCAAGAATAAGCCAAATTTAAATATTACATTAATTTTTTTTTATGAAATGATTCCATACCAGTTGCTCTTCCTCCTCTTGACTTGTCAGCACCAGACTGTTCAAAACACTCATTATGAAAAGTTGCAGCTTCATCCCTCCTGAGCTGATGTCCTCAAGTTGAGTAGAAATAAAAATGATGCTTTTACTTCAAACTTGCATGAGGTTCTAGTCTGCAGACTGTGTGGTGTGGCTGCTGCTGCTATTAGCAAACCCTGTGACTCAAGTGAGCAAAAGTCTAACCACAGATATTATCTCCCCCAGGAGGAAAAGACAGAGCAGGTTGTGTTTTCTGAATCTCGGAGTTTAATCGTACAGGTGATAACGAACGTGGCAGGACGCCGATCAGCTCAACGCGAACAAACAACGCTCAAGCTGTGATTTTACTGTGTTTTGACGCAAAATTGAAATGCAAAATAAATGCATTCTGACGTGCACGATGCAACACAGTGTGCTAAAAACTGGAGAAACACAAACTGAGAAGTCCTGTATTATATGAGTATGTTTTGTCTATAGTTGCACATTTTTCATTTCCTTCTCTGTAAGTCATGAGCTGATGATTCATCCCATGTTCTATAGAGGAGTTAAGAGTTATCCTGCCTCCTTGGTAAAAATGAGTTTGTTTCTGAACTGTTCTTTAACTTTTCTTATCACAGATAAGAACTGAAAACCTCTGCAACAGTTTTCTCTCCTCCTCACATCACATTGAACTCTGAAGAGGCATCCCAGTCTCACCAGTTTTCACGACAATCTGTTTCCTGTTGGTTTTTAGTTTCCCCTCATATCTGGTTCTCGTTTTTCAGCCACCGTCCTGTTCGCCATGTTTTAGGTCCAATTTTTCCTTAAAAAAACTTTTAGTTTTCACATCCTGCCTCCTTCCTGCATTATTGTTCTACATTTTGGGTCTTTTTAACTTCACCGTTAAATCTAGATTATAATTTAAACCTTTTCTCCTCATTTTTAAAGCTGCTTCGTGTCTTTAGGATCTCATATCCATTGATTATCCGAACAGGAAGCTTCAGAATCAGATTGTAGATTTACAAGAGGTCCTATTGAGTCAAATCAGAAACTGTCATCTCCATGTTTTGAATTTATTCTGTTCAGTATGTGATGTACTGCGTATCCTGTGGTCTCCTGCAGTCTTTGCTCTTCTTGTCTCCTTTACATTTGGGTTTTAATTCCCATTTCTAGCTTGTTTTTGTCTCAGTTTGTTTCTTTCCTGTCCTCTAATCACACTTTTTCTTGGTGTTGTTTGTTACATTTTCTTGAGTCTGGACCTTCTGGAAGTTTATCCAAGTTAAAGAGAGGATTCTCTGTGCATTCTCGGGACTGAAATAAAGAGACTATTAAGTGTAATCTGGTGGCTTTCTCCAGTAGACAGATAATCACAATCTGGCATTTTGTAATTAAATCTGACTGTATTGTAAAACAAAGTAAAACATGCATGGGTTTATTAGTAAGACCAACTTGCAGGAAGTTCTGCACCCATGCATGCTGGGTTAGCTGCACCTGTACATGCTAACCCAGCATGCACGGGTGCAGGACTGTAATGCAGTTCTTGTTGATAAATCAGAACTGGTTCTAATTTTTGGTTCAAATCTTCCATGCAAAACAGTCTCAATAGAAAAGTGTCTTCAGTATCTTTACTTGTAACTTTGAGCTTCAAAAATAAACTGAATATAATTTCTGAATGCTTTTAAATGCACTAATGAGGGATGATATGACCTGACCTTTTATAGAAAAAAAACATATAAATGATATTTTTCTGTGTGAATCCACACTGAAACCTTCCAGTATGAGGTGACAGAGATAAAGAGTGTGAGTTCTGTTATTTCAGTCTGGTTGATCTGAAAGTGAGAAACCACACAAAATGTTGTTCTTTGGTCCTTCCTGTGGCCTCCCCCCTCGGAATTTCACCAAACGAAGCAAATGTTTTGATCTGGTGAGAACAGAGTTGGATCAGCTGTTGTTAGTGTGATTTACAAGTGGAAATCTCAAAATGGGGCCAGGAACTCCTCTGATTAAAATCAACAAACCTGCTCTTTATTTCTTAGTTTACCAGCCAGCTCCGGCGGTGGCGTCACGGCGCACAAATACAGGTCTAGGTCCTGTGATGGACTGGCGACCTCTCGCAGTGACCACTGGAGATAAGCAGCAGCTACCCTTACCGGATGAAGTGGTTAAGAAAATAGATGGATGGAAACAGGTTTGATTTGAGTAGGAAGATTCCTGCTTGTAGAAAACAGTCTCACTGTTAAAGTGGCCAGTATCCATTCCAGATCTGTCACACATTAAAAACATTTGGTGCACATTGCAAAACTGAAAATATGACAGAGGAAGCTTCATGCTGTTGCACAACTAGAAGCCTAGAAACAAAACAAAACATTCAAAACTGCAGCAGATGGTCTCAGACCTGTTTTTTTTTCTTTCTTTTTAGAAACAAGTTTGAAATTCATAAGGACGTTAACATCTCATCAGTTTCAGGAGATGATGTGTTGATATTGTTTTATTTGGGCTGCATGGTGGCGCAGTGGTTAGCACTGTTGCCTCGCAGCAAGACAGTCACAGGTTCAAATCCCAGCTGCAGCCTTTCTGCGGGGAGTTGCATGTTCTCCCCATGCATGTGTGGGTTTCCTCCAGGTACTCCGGTTTCCCCCACAGATCACAACATGCCCTACAGGTGGTAACCCAGGACTCCCTTGTAAAAGAGTTTCTGTAACTCAATGGGACTTTCCTGGCTAAATAAAGGTTAATAATAATAATTTAGTTAAATTTCAAAAACCTGCTCCCACAAACTCAGAACACAGTTTATTATCTTCAGTTTTCCCTAAGTCCACTTCTTTTTAAATTAATTTCATGATTTGATGATTGATTTGCTGTTTTATCACTTTGATCATTTTGAGCTCCACATTCTTCATCCTTTCTTTTAATGTCAATCATTTTCATGACAGTGTCTCAGTTTATTGTGAAAAATAAGACATAAAAAAGAATATAACATGGATGATGCTTTATTATTTTAAAACAAATAACCAAGACCTTTAATGGCTCGTTCTTTGGTCTGTCTAAAATTAAGATGAATAGCTAAAAGCATTTAAATGTGTCTCCTATTTGTCTTTTTTATTAATATTTACAGCTAGAGCTCACTGAGACTGATAGATTTGTGATTATTTCTTAAATGTCTATTATTTTTATCCTTGTCTGCACTGGTGAACTCATTAAGTAATAAATATTTTGTAATTTTTTTTACACCTAATCAAAAAATGTTTAATAAGTTTGTTTTTTGGCTCTCATGTTTGTATATAAATGACCACCAGGGGGCAGCAGAAGCAGGTGGGACATTCTCCAGTCAGTTCTTCGTGTTTACGCCTGAAGGAGCCTTTTCAGGAGCCTTTTCAGGAAGTATTACATCATCTGTAGCTCTGAAGAATTCTGAGGAAACAAGTTTAGTTAAAAAACAGTTTGAGACAAACTGCAGGTGATTTATGAACAAAGCTGTCAGGTTAACAGCTGGGACGAGTTACTTTTGTTTGCTCCAGACACCCAGAATCACAATTCTTTTAAACTGTCAGGAAGGTTCTCCTACAGAAACCCCATCAATAGATAAATTAAGACTCTTTTAAATCCCAGTTCATTAAAGCGCAGTGAGTGACGGAGCAGTGAAAACTGTTGGTTTCCTGCCAAACCTGCAGGTTAGAATCTGCTGATCATGAGAGCAGCCTGCGGTCCAACAGATGGACAAAGACATATGACTTTAAAAGGAGCGTGTGCCGTTATACTAAGATATATGTCCACTCTGTAAGTGCTGAGAGCTGGGACACAGCTGGTCATGTGTCAGGAACCTAATGAAGCCGGTGTCAGGAAAACACCTAAATAACATCCCCCTGATCTACTTCTAGATGTGAGAAGTCTATGAAGTCATTTTAAGTTTAGATAAGTACACCATATATATATGTATATAGTAACTAATAGTGTACTAGGTATATTTTAGTAAAGTGAACTTGGATTTATTAAAACTGAGAAATTCCTTGTTTTTCTCCCTATTTTCTTATAGTACTTGTTGTTAGAGCCACACAAGTCTGACCTGGCCCACACGCAGTGTTGGGTAGTAACGGAATACATGGTAAACATAAACATGGTATTTATTTAGAATACAGTTACTTTTGAAATACCATTCGAATACTTGTGTCTCCATGTTAAGACTGTTCATTAAAATGATAATATGCAGTTTTGCTTGTTTTGGGCTCCCTCTGGTGTCCGTTTTAAATCACTGCATTAAATAAAATAGCCCATAGTTCTTGCTTAGAAACTGCTAAATCTACCTGTTGAAATGTCTCCTCAGCCTTCATAGCTTTCTACAGGTGCTTTTATTTACTCCTTCAAAGAAATCAGCTGTGTTCAAGCAGGGAGAGATTGAAAAAAATCAGGAATCATGAGCTAAAAACACTCCAGCGCTAGCATAACAGCTAGCCACTTTGGGTTAGCCTAACCCTCGTGAGATACGTGACTTCCTGGGTACCGTGACGGCGACGGAGATCTTGCAGTCGTGGTATTCCGGATCTAATCACCAGATGGGGCTAAGTGACTTTTCATTAACTCTGTAAAGGGTCATATTAGCACTGGCTCAAGGAAAAGATTTTAAAATATGAAAAAGTTGCATATTATCACTTTAAAATGTTGCATTTACAATGAATTTTTGAGCAGAACAAAATATCTTTTGCTTGTTTCTTTTAAGAAATATTCTAACTTTTGTGGCCCTCGAAAACTTGACACTTGGTGATTTTGGCCCTCGTGTTGAAAAGTTTGGACACCCCTGCCTTAAAGTAAGTTATTTTTAGCTTTCTAGTTTTGCTTCCTTAGTGCTTTATTTAACAGTGCCTGTATCGTGTTAGTTATGTCATTTCTCACATTTACAGTGTCGGTGTTGTATCTGAAATGACGTTAGCTTGATGATATTATTGTGGTTTCCTGCAATTGTGGGTTTCACGTTAAGAGCTTTCCATTTGGAGTGCAGTGAACATCAATTCACAACACTTTGCAATAGACTTATATCATGTTTTATAGCGGAAGTATTCTAAGTATTTAGAATACAGTACCAGGATTAAGCAAAGTAACGGAATACAGTACAAAATACATTTTAAAACAGGTATTCGGTATTCTGTAACTGAATACATTTGCAAATTATTCTCCCCAACACTTACACTCAGCCCAGATACCACAGAGAACGGTGATCCTGTGCTGGCCCTGATGTGGTTTACCACAGGTGAGCCACATCTGGGCGACTTACTAAATCAGACAGGCTGGTATGTAAAGATTCACAGATCAATGCACAAAGTACTTTCATACATGAGGTTAAAAACCATGATGCTGTCTGGTCTGACGTGATTAAAACAGCATGTGTTCTTGTTGGAACGGATGACATCGTGTCCAGAACATCATTTTCTACCCTTATTAAAGAGACTTAATCAGTGAAGTCAAGTCAAATATTTCTGTTTTTGTGTTTGTTTTTAAGGTGCATGAAGATAATACAATTGAGCACACATTTTATTTACTGTAAACTTTAAAACTCCATGATATGATCTTATGTCTATAAGGGATAATCACTCAAAGCAAATGTTTAGTGAAAAACATTTTTGACCTAATTCTGTTCTTGGATCAAGATAAACTAAGTATTAGTACTTAGCTGAAAGAAGTAAAAAGTATATACCAAGTATAAGCTTTAGTTTTAAAGTGTAAGAGTAACTCGTAATGTACTCAATCTTAGACTTTTCTTCATAATTTTCAGTATAAGCCAAGTATACTTTGCTATACTATTTTAAAATATAGAATTTAACAAGTAAACTTCAAGTATACTGCCTCAGTTGTAGTATAAAAAAATAAGTATACTCATAGTAAACTTGAATAAAATGCTTTTTCTTAAGGGAAGAAAATTCAAGTTGCACAATCTAGGCAGTAAAATCTATAAAAAAAAAAAAGTCAAGAAAAATTCCAGGTTGAGAGAACAAAAGACATAGAAAAATACCAAACACTGGAAAAACACTGAACAGGCAGACTAACTAAACAAGGTCTGAGCTAAATGACCTGAAAGAGGGAATAACATCACCAGAACAGAAAGTAGGACAAGAGAAAGAAACAAGCTCTACTTATTAAAATACAAACTATTTAGATCATATTTAAATTTCCTTTGTCTATTGTCAATCTTACCTTGCTGCTGCATGATCAAATTAATTTTAAAAAATACATTTTAATTGATTATTTCATGCTTTAAAACACATTGATTGTTTGCAGGTGAGTATGTAGGACATTCAGACCCACATTATGAGTGTTTCCTTCACTTCACACAACAATAACAGACAAAGGCATGTGTTGAATCTTTATATGTGTCAATAAGCAGAACAGCAGGTCATTAAATTATGCAAAATAATGGAAGCTCTGATAATTTTCCTGTTGACACAAAAGGGTTCTTTCTAGAAACAATGAGCTTTTATTTTGAATGCTCAGACATTCCTTGAAATAAAAAACTGTATCTACAAATACGAACAGGCGGCTTAACTCAATTATCTGGATTATATAATGTGATATTTCTCTGACTAATGGTTTCTGTTGCTCGTGATCCACATAATGAAAAACTTCAGCGTCAAAGAAATCATAATTTCTCACCAGAAACAATGTGGGCTGCAGGGAGTGCTGCACCGCCCCCTAGTGGATGCAAGTTGACTTACATGTTCAAAAAACATGTTTTTTTGTCTATTCATTAAAGCAAATTATTATTATAATGCATGTTTTTGGTCCGTGGGAGTAAATTCATGTATTCATGAGAAAAACTCCATGCAAGAAAGCTGGGAATCAAACCTGAGACCTTCTCGCTGCAGGCAGCTGTTCCACCAACTGTTCCACCATGTAATTCTTTATATAAGGACCTTAAATGAAAAATGCAAATAAAAATGTATGTATGTTGCTTTTGTTTCCACTCTTAGAGAAATTCGATTGTTTTGCTGTTTTACCTTTAAAAACAACACGTTGTTAAAAAACGTTCAGCCTATTCGAGGTGTAAACTGTTGAAATCTTCCCTTTTTGCTCTGTTTGGTTTTGCTGACTGGAGATTATCTTGTGGACATGCCACTGAAAGGTCCTGTCTATTTGAACGAGGTTAAGTTGGATTTAAAACAGAAGCAACACTCCTCGTCAGTAAATCTTTAAATGTTCAAACGGTGGCGACTCCCTTCTGATTTACGCTGCCTGCCACTCGTCATGCTGTAATTTAGATACTGCAAAGTTTGCTTTAGATCCTTTAAAGTGCAGCTGCATCATTAAAATGTTGTTGTATCCTTTGACCCTTGTTGTGCTTTCATAAATGTACATTTTATGTGCAGTCGTGTGATTAAAGGGATATCTTGGCCCTTTCGAAGTCAGTTTCTGTGTGAAATTTATAAATAATTGCTAGTTTACTTGTTTCTTTAGATTTCTAAATGATCTCATTTCAGAGAAATAGCTTAATGAGCTTGTGGATGTGAACTGCTGTAATCCTAAAACAGCTCTAATCTACAAACTTCATATGCAAGTTGTTTAAGGGCTGCAGCAATTCGCTCTGAATGTGGGTCCATTCAGGCCATACTTACAAGCTGAAAACTGTCTTATCTGAATGGAATCAACCCCAAAGGTAAATGCTACCAAACGAAAACAGGTCTAAATTTTACAGCAGTCTGTGTGAACGACATTTTAAAAATGAGCTGCTATTAAAAAATCTTAAGACAAAAGAACTACACTTTGGCCTTTGTGCTTAGAATAGCTGTTAGCTCATCAGTCATAAAGGAAAAAACATTTCTCTGAACTGAGGCAGTTCAGGAAGTTCTGGCTATCATTTGTAACTTTTTCACAGAAAAACACTTCAAAATAATTCCAAAATATCTCTAGATTTTCCGTACAAAATGTGATGTGGTTTCTTCCTGTTTTTTTTAAATGTATGTTTATTTATTTCCTGGAAATAGGTGGCTTGCCAATTTCGAGTCAAAGGCAGAGATCCTTCCTCAAGTGGAGGAGTTTAAGTCTCTCAGGGTCTTCATGAGGGAGATCAGTGCTGATTGGGGCAGCGTCTGCGGTGATGTGGACCCTGAACCAGTCTGTTGTGGTGAAGGAGGAGCTCAGCCAGAATAAGGCGTTTGGTCAATCTATCTATGGTCATGAGCTTTGGGTAATGACCAAAAGAACAAGATCGCGAGTAAAAGCAGCTGAAATGAGTTTCCTTTGCAGGGCGGCTGAGCTCAGCCTCAAAGATGTGGTGAGGAGCTCGGACATCCGGGAGGGACTCAGAGTAAAACCGCTGCTCCTCAACATCAAGAGGAACCAGCTGGGGTGGTTTGGGCAAGCCCTGCTGGCAGGAGGTCCCCAGGTCGACCCAGGACAAGCTGGATGAAGCAGGATGATCTGGGAACACCTTGGGGACCTGTCTGAGGAGCAGGTGGATGTGGGGATAGGTTGGTCTACTTTAGGATTCCCAACTTGAGATGCAACCCCTGCGACCAGGAAGGAGAGGTGAGGTTTATTTAGTTTTTGTTTTTTATTACCAGAGCTAGAAAGATACTGATAAAGACCATCTACTGTTCAATTGTCTTGTATGCTTTTTCTCTAATCTTCTGTACCTTCTTTAATGGTAACGGTTCATTCTGAGACGGCAATCAATCGACTTTGAGCGTAATCTAAAACTTCGTAACAGTTCAGTTTAAGCAGGAAGTCATATTCAACAGCGTTTAGGGACTCGTCTTTTTTTCTCAAAAACAACAGCTCGTGACTTTAACCTGTTGGACAACTTAATGCAGTAACTAGAACTTGAGTTTTGTGTAGGAGCATATTTTTCCACAGTAAAGAATGAGAAGCATCTCACTTTGTCTGTTACAGTAGCGTAGCCAGAAATAGATTTTCGGCCGGGCCTAAAAAGAAATGGGTGGGCCCAAAAATGTAATTGAAAATAAGTGTATTTGTAAATGTCACTTTTGTTTAAGCAAATGTGTCTATACAGTGATTCCTCGTTTATTCTGGGAGTTACGTTCTATAAATAACCCGCAATTGCGGTGAAATCCACCAAGTATCAGTTTTATATTTTTACAATGATTCCAGAAGTTTTAAGGCTGTAAAACCCCTCACTACAAACTTTATACACTTCTCTCAGACAGGCATTAACATTTTAACACTGATCTCGTTTAAACACAACCTGATCATCAGAACGGCTGAATAAATAACTTCATTGATGTTTCTGATCGCGTCTGACGGACACCTGCTCGTTGCGGTAAAGAGAGGAGCGCAGAGCGCACCGTTTGGAGACATCATGCTCCATGGTTCTGATTCTGCAGTCTGTCAATCAGTTAAAAGCATCAGTTCTACTTGTGAAAGTGTAGATTTTCATTCCCACCTTGCTGTAGAAAAGAAGCTCATAAAGGGAAGGGAGCATAAGGGCGCTACTCATCCAGACTCTTGGTCAGCGCGCTAAAGGGAGTCAGGACGCACTGCGCTCCGCTATGGAGGAGATCGTCAGGACGCATGAACACTGCGCTGTAAAAAAAGTTTAAAGCATGCAAAGTTGCACAAAACATTTCGCGAAAGTACAAGGCTGCAAAATCGTCTCGTCTTCTTCCGCTTATCCGGGTCCGGGTCGCGGGAGGCTGCAAAATGTGAACCACAAAAGAGAGGAACCACTGTCAGAAACCGACAGAAAGATCTTTGAACAAAACATCCAAATTCCAAAACACATTAAACCTGTAACACAGGACAGGTCCTCCACTTTTTGTTTTTTGAAACATTTTGAAATGAAGGCGCAGTTGGTTAGCACTGTTGCCTCGCAGCACGGAGGTCGTGGGTTCGCGTCCCGGCTCTGCGGCCTCTCTGCGTGGAGTTTGCATGTTCTCCCCGTGCGTGCGTGGGTTTCCTCCGGGTGCTCCGGTTTCCTCCCACAGTCCAAAGACATGACTGTCAGGCTAATTGGGCTGGTAAATTGTCCTTAGGTGTGAGTGGGTGTGTGGTTGTTTGTCTCGTTCGTCTCTGTGTGGCCCTGCGATGGACTGGCGACCTGTCCAGGGTGTCCCCCGCCTCTCGCCCCTTGACCGCTGGAGATAGGCACCAGCTGCCCCGCGACCCTCTGTGGAGGAATAAGCGGCTACAGAAAATGGATGGATGGATGGATGGATTTTGAAATGAAGATTTGTTTTGTCATTTCTTAAATGCTTTGGTTGACACTACAAGTCACAGCAGCATATGCACAGCTGCACTGTTACCGTAGCTCGTCTGGAGAGTTCCGAAATTATTAAAAATAGCCAATGAGAGCAAGACTTACAAATGATGTAATAGTTATGAAATCACCACAACACATTCATGCTGTTGATGTCAAATTTACTCTGCTCTACTTCATTTCATGATGACTTAAATGAGATCCCTCAAAAATGAAACAAATATATGTATAATTTTGTTGAGGAAGCCATTTGATTGGGTGGGCCCAGGTACACAGTGGGTGGGCCCAGGCCCGCCCAGGCCCACCCGTAGCCACGCCCCTGGTCTGTTATGGCCTAAAAACTTGTTGTTGACATCATAATCAGTACTTTTCCAGTGTGAGACACAGATGGTGACTATTTCATTTATTTTTGATTTAATTTTGAGTTTTTATAATTGTTTTTTTAATGAAAGGATTTCTAAAACAGGCCATAATTGATTATTTTTGTTAAATAATCTAATAGTTGCCATGTATAAGGAAACTTGATGAATCCAGTCTTTAGGCATGATGATGTCAAATGCTCTTCTGGGTTGGGACTGAGTCTGCATCAGTTGGACTTCAAGTAGTGGTAAAGTTTAGTGAGAGATGGACCAGTGGATTGAGGCTTCATCTGCAGTGATGAAGGCTTTGGTTTGATGAAGTGAAGAAGGAGCTTAGACAAAAGCTTCAGCTTCACGTCTCTATTATGCAGACTCTAGCTCCAACAGCGCACTTAAAAATGGGTTCCAATGGCTTCAGTTCACACCAAGGGAGCAGAGATTATTGATCTATCAATATATGTCACATAATGGCGAGGATCCTCTAGGTCTAGGAAGACCTGGAGGGGTCAGAGCAATGTCTGGGCTTCCCTTATGGACCTGATACCACCACAACCTGACTTTGGATAGGCAGTGGAAAGCGGATGATGTAATACAACCAAACTACTGAAACACTATTTATTTTGGTTTAAAAAATAGGTGTGTCTGTTTAACCTTTAAGGAAGGGACAAGGAACTAGGTGTGTTGGGTGGGATTATTCAGCTTTAGTTTAAAAACCCCAAACCATCAAACATATTTTACGTCCCATCATGGACACGTTTTCAACTTTTTTGTCATTTCATGTACTTTCAGGCAAGTGGTCACTCCAAAAAAAAAAAAAAAAAAAAAACAACCACACAATTATGACAAAGAATGTTGAGTGATGGAAGGTGTTGTCCATTTTTGCAAGTTTTTGCAGGTGACGACCGGGGTTAGGCATGAACACGAGTAACTCAGCCTTTGGACTGCAAACAAGTCATTTCTCGGAGAGAATTTTTCTGCTAAACGAGTTGAAGTTAGTAAGGAATCACATCAATCAAACATGTCAGAGGAAATATTTGTCTTCTCTTTGAGCGAAAAACTCACCACAGATTCTTTTATGTGAAAGAACAACAGGCCTGTGCTTTTAGGTAGCTGTTAAAAAGCTGATTACACTGAAACTACCTGCCCTCCCAGAGAATGCCAATAACACACAACTTGTTCAAACCAGGAATAATGGACAGGGTGTTTCTGGTCTGGAGAGAAAAGGGGTTGAAAAACACTGAAGACTTATACATAGATGATAGATTTGCTTCATTCTGTCAACTCCAACAGAAATATAGCTTACCTTACTCACACTTCTATTGTTATCTTCAAATAAGACATTTTGTTTAACGGAACTTCTCAGATTTTCCATCGAAACCATCGAGCCACACTTCTGAAAATAAACTCTAAACATCAGATTTCTCAGTTTGTTAAGAGCTTTACAATTGCAGCAGACTCCGGTCGAATCAGGAATGCATGGGCTGAAGATCTCGGCGTTCCTTTATCTGAGGACCAATGGTCAAATTGACTGTCTAGCATTCAAAAATGTTCAATAAATGCCAGACACAAGCTAATTCAATTCAAAGTCGTTCACAGACTACATTTTTCAAAGCTTAGACTTAATCAAATCTATACCTCTGTATCTTAATGGTTTAATATTTGTTTATCCACTCTTATGAGTGCACATATGCAGATTGTAAGGTTAAATGAATCTACATTTTGGATTGAATTGTACAAGCATTTTGTGTACACTTGAAAAATCAAAATAAAATCCAAAGAAGCTGATTACGTTTGTGAATAAAAATATTATTTTGAGGGTTTGAAATGTTTAAGGAGATGATTAATATACATGAGTGATAAAAACATATTCAAAATACTTTTATTCATCCAAAATCAGACGTTTAGAATTTTACATAACTCATTTTGATGGAGCACCTTTAGGCTGGAATAGATGAATGTCTGAACGTGTTTATCTGATTTAGACTTTTGTCGTCTTCTGCTTATCTGGGTTTGAGTCATGGGATCCAGCAGCCCAAGCAAGGAATCCCAACCTTTCCTCTCCTCAGACTTCCACCAACTCAGAGCATTCCTGGTCCAGCCTAGATATTTAATCCTTCCAGTGTGTCTTTGAAAGGATATGCCTAAAGCACCTTCCCTGGGATCCTGACCAAAAACCAAAACCATCACTGGTGGCATTTTGTGACGTGGAGGAGCAGCAGTTTATCATGAGTTGATGTCTGAGCTCCTCATCCTCTTTCTTCTATCTAGGCCATTTCCATCCATCCATTTTCTGTAGCCGCTTAATCCTCCACAGAGGGTCGCGGGGCAGCTGGTGCCTATCTCCAGCGGTCAAGGGGCGAGAGGCGGGGGACACCCTGGATGGGTCGCCAGTCCATCGCGGGGCCACACAGAGACGAACGAGACAAACAACCACACACCCACTCACACCTAAGGACAATTTACCAGCCCAATCAGCCTGACAGTCATGTCTTTGGACTGTGGGAGGAAACCGGAGTACCCGGAGGAAACCCACGCACGCACGGGGAGAACATGCAAACTCCACGCAGAGAGGCCTCAGAGCCAGGACGCGAACCCATGACCTCCTTGCTGCGAGGCAACAGTGCTAACCAACTGCGCCACCATGCAGCCACTATCTAGGCCATTTAATGAACTAAACTCATTTCAGCTGCCTGCATATGCTGCTTCGGTCCGCCTATCAATCTAACACTTCATCCTTCTGTCACTTTTGAACAAGACCCTGAGATACCTCAACTCCCTAGCCTAGTATACTAGACCGTCAGTTCTGCTCTGCAGACTTTCTCTCATTAATAGATTTGTTTTTGGCTGACTGCAGTTCTTTCAAAACTATTTATTGTGTGCATCAAATAAACCATTCTTATAAATGTTCCAATCCAAGTTAACTGAAGTATTTTAAGGAGGAGACACCGATTTTTAGTCAGTTCTTAAGCTTCTGAATTTCAAAGAAATTTCAAATAAACTGAATTATGCAACCTAGACAAAAAAATACCATAAATGATATATATATATATATATATATTTTTATGCATGTGACAGGTATTTCATAATGAGTTCAGAAAGCCACTATCACGTGTTTAAACATCTGCAAGGTGCATCTGACGTCTCAGGTATAACAACTTCATGTTGCAAAACACGTGACAAGACATCTATTCTGTATGAGCTGAAAACACTTTGAGTGCCTGAGGATGTACGATAATGAAACAAGTCTTTTTAATTGTTTTGGAACAGAATGTCAATTACTTGCTATCAGGAACCCCCACAAATTCACATTGTGGGATAAAAAATTATTCAGACATTGTTTTTCTGCCCACCCCCCTTATTAAAAAACACAAATCTATCAAAGTACTGAGCAACATAAATGCAGGATTTATAGTTTTAGCATAATTTTGTTATTTGTCACAATCCCCATGTGACTGTGTAAAAGGTTGTAGTTTGAACATTTTCTTCAGTTTATTGTTTCTCCTCTTTTCATTGGATAACAATAAAGGAATAATGAAGGGTCAAATAACTGTGACTCATCATTACTAAAACTCTTGGTTTCGCTCTTTGCAAAAGGAAAATACGCAGTCATGTTTTTCAATCTTGGTGCACAAAACGGGCTCATTATTGACAAAAAGAATTCAATTAATGTGTCGGAAAAGCACACACTTACACAGTCCAACACACTTGTGCACACCAAATAACGAAAGCCACGTGAGTATCGACTCTTCAAAAGAACAGCTTGTTTTTGGCGCTGCTGGCATTGTGTAACTCAGATTTTTTTATGGAACAAAACGTTGCCCTCAAAAGGACAAAGTGATCCTTCTTAATCACCTGACAAAAGTAACGTGGCACTGTCACTTTATCTAACTCTGGAAACATGGTACTCCATGTGCCATCGTTACTGTATATGGGACTCATTCAGTCTCTGCAAAGGCAGTTATGATGATAAAGTATTTGTTTTCTATACCTTCTATAATGAACTAAAGTAGAAAAAAATATTTTGTTACAAAGCTCATTGGATTGTGAATTTCCATATCTAACTTTTCCATCTCAGTTCATGTCCCCTAGACATGAATTCAGGTAAATGTTCTCAGTGTCAGGGCGCTGAAAGAGTTTTGCGCAACAAAACTTCATAAGACACTCACTAATCATAGAATATTTACATAAAAACATCATCTTTCTTAAATGTCACTTTCCCCAGTTGCTGAAAACAGATTTTTATGCCACGCTGCAGAGTATCATGGGATTGCTTTGGGGACAAACACTGCACCTTGGCCTGTTTACTCTAAAAGCAGCATATTTTTGCTATTAATCCCCGAAACAATGCTGAGAAGAGGAACGAAGCATTGCTGTTGGATATAGGGTACATTTTATATTCGTTTTCCAAAGCACGATAAAGCCTGGGATAGCATGACCCAATGGGAAAGAGCGCAAGCAAAGACAAAGAAAACAAAGCGCTGGCAGTTTTAGATCTGATTTTCAAAATGTTGAGAAAATCGCAAGGGACTCGTATATCTGCTCTCAGCATTTTGTTGGCAGAAAAGGCCCGACGCTATACTTCACACCGGATGCTGTTGCAGTGCAGACGAAAAAACATCGAGTCCAATCAGAGTCTGCACACTGCCTCCGATATGTTTGCGGTGCGGTTGCAGACCAAAGTTAACTTGGCACAACAAGTCTATTTTCCCCAGATGCCGCAAGAGGCTTCTCATCAAGTTAAAGAAATTACGTGTGCCAGACAGGAAGTGAGACACTAGCCGGCGGCAGCGAGGTGCATCCAGTATTTTTCTAAATAAAACCTGTGTTTCATTTCCCCCCCATCCTTTTCTTTTATTATTAATGAAAGGGATATCATTTCACATTGTATGATAGTTAATTTTTATTCATTTGAAATATGTGGGGCTTTTGTTCCGCCTTCTGTTTATTCACGTAGTTTTCGCGTGAACCACTGAGATTTGGTGCTGTCGCGGGAGCAAAGTACCGGAGACGTTCGGTCACTAAACAGCAGCTGGTGTGGGGTACATTCTTCCTGCATTCGGTGTGAAGTTCACGTTAGAATGAAGAACCAATAGCGACGCTAACAAACAAGGTATCACAAAAGCAACAAGAGCATAAAAGGAAAGCTCCAGTGAAACGTAGCACCAAACTGCAGAACATCAACCTAAATACGGGAGAAAAGACTTCACGAAGAAGAATTCAACCGAACAATGACACCACTACATCTGAGGATGCATTCTTACTCTGTCCGTGGATTTGAGCTATCTTTTCAGTTCTGGCAGGCATAATTCAGATGGGTTGCCACTGAGGAAGGCTACAGGTACGTCCTTCTGTCAAAACCAGCTCTTCAATTTGCAGTTATTTGATCTCAAACTTTTCAATTTCACATTTTTTTAAAACAAAAAGCTGCATCGCGCTTAAAGGGAGAAGAGGGAAGATTTGAAAAACGAACCTCATGAGCGCCGCGCCTAGCGCTACGAATAACTACAGTCTTGAACAGGAGCGTGCGCAAACTTCTCACTATCTCATAAGGGTTCAACCAAAGGCAGCCAGAGACATGATTCCATAAATAAAAATACATTTTATTACTACAAAAGGAAATATAGTAAAATAATGCCCCGCGACACACACTCACACACACAGACCGCAGGAGCCAAGCAGAGCTAATCTTGCTAGCCGCAATGTTCCAGTCCTTCCCAGCTGCCTGTATAGCTAAAAGCTTTAATCAGTCGGTGTTCTCTGACTTCCGGAGGTGAATTTGAGAAATCTAGGGTGATAGAATCATGTCCCGCCGCCTCTATCACCCTAGATTTCTCAAGTTCACATCATGGAGTGGAGCTCCGGAGCACCAGGAGGAGCGTGCGCTGCACACCCGCCTTTGATGCACTGTAAGCGGACTGAGGTCCAGGAAACAGTCGGGGATTTGAGGCCTATCGTCCCGAGACCCATAAACATCAACAGATTGCTGTGCGGTTGCCTATAACAGCACCTTTAGCTCTGAGAAACCCTATAATCCATCAGAGAGGTTTTCAGCTCCATAAACGCTGCCAAAATAACACAATTTTTATGAGAAAACTGCAAATTCAGACGAAGGAAGTCCGCCATTGACCAGCAACACAACACAACGGTGCAATACTGCCACCTACTGGATATACATTTATTATATTACTTTTTTAGCCCTCCAGAACGCGCAAACAGCGTCAGTTGACGTCACATCCGTAGGACAGCGCAAGAAATTCGTTCCCGAATTGCAGAACATTTTACAGCTCACAGCCTGTTCAAGATTATGGAATGATACATGGGTGGCCTCATTTAAAATGCTTCATCACTTAAAACTGAGCATGCATGATTATTTTTATTTAAAATCTTCCCTCTTGTCCCCTTAATTAGCTGCAGCTGCTGGTGTATCAAAAGTGGGAAATTTATTTGTTTGTCCGCATTTTGCCCCCATCAGCCTTTGCACGGCTAAGTCGTGACATCATCTGTAGAAAGCGCTATTAAAACAGAGGAATGTACCTTAAAATGAAGCACAACCAATTTCCTGCATTTGGTCAATGGCTCGCATTTGTATAGCGCTTTTCTGACTCCAAAGGAATCAGCAGGGCGGTGTGATGTGAGAGTAAAGAAGATAAAGCATCCCAGGAATTTAAAGAAAGGGGGGGCAAAAACAAGGTGCTGCAGATTTTCTACCCTTATAAAATCAGGAGTGGGCTGCAGGATGGTTGGGGGAGAAGCTAAAAAGCTTCTTATATGAGGTGGAAGAGGAGGAGGGACACATAAAGCCTCAAACAAAAGGGCATTGATGTGTAACCTTTACTCCACAAACAAAATAAAAAGTGTGGTGAGCTGCTGAGTGTTTTTGGTCAGATCTAAAATAAAATGACTGAAACATTACAAGTTAGAACTCATCAGAATAATGTTTCTACTACTTTTACTTACTAAAACAAGATTATAATACCAAGGAATTGTTTTTGTCCCCGTTTTTCACAGCCTGAATCAAGACTAACTGCTCATCCATCCCATCATTTCTGTGAGGTGTGTGTCTGTCAAGATGGTTGCAAACTCCTCTCAAAAACCAGTGAAATACTTATGTATTTTTTTCAGTAGTTGGAAATAAAACAGCTTATAAAAAATTTTGCAGAGCAGAAAAAGTTTGGACTTTACTTTTTTGAGATGCAGAACACAACTCGGGAACTTTTTATGTGCACTCCATACCACAATTGAGCATTTTGAAGCATTTCTTTTACTATACTGTATGTCCCCTTTGGCGTGACTTTGAAACTTGACAGTGACGGAGCTCAGGCCTTTTAGATAAATCCTGCTATGGTGCAGCTTCTCTGGCTTCTTGCACAATCTGGTTTGGATCTTGGAGAAAGCCTGACAGCTGTTTCGTTGCCTGACTGGAGAGAGCAGTACATTCTTTTGGAAGAGGACACAGCTGTTGCAACAAATTTATTAGGACGTTTGTTTAAACAACTATTCCTCTTTTTTATCAGGCAAACATTTCCACGTGTATAGATGAAAGGATGAATTCAGCTCATGGGATCCAGTTAGACCAGGTTTAATCATACAGCTCAGCGTCTGAGCTGCAGAGTTCCCTCCAGCTATCCAAACCATCCGATCTTCCTTTATGACTTTTTTTGTTGAGCAGCCAACCAATTACAACCCAGCAGTTTAAAAGTTTGAACATTTATACACGTCTAAACCTAACATTTTACAGTAAGTTGGAAGTTCCAAAGTAGAAATCATATCAGCAGAACAAATCCACCATCTGCCCGCTTCTCCAGGTAGGAATTTTGGGTCAAGTCCATCAACTTGTAGCGACATGTACCGACTGAGCTACTTATTTTGTCATCACTGAACGAAGAGCGTGCTCTGCATCACATCAGGGAAGAAGAAAGAAAAATGTAGCTACCGAGAAGTTTTTGTTTCCTGGAAGAACTGGAATGTTTTGTGCAGTGGACCAACGTGTCTAATCAGGTAGTGGTATGCATGGATTTAGTTTAGAAGCATCTCAGGTGTTCAAATTGTTAAACTTCTATTTCTATTCATATTCAAACTACAGCAAAATAAAAGTTGCTCAAGTTTTTCCTCAAAATTGATGTTTGAACCCACAAAAGTTGACTGTGTGATGAAACACCAGATTTGTCTGCTTTTCCTGTGTAAAGTGCAGACATTGCAATGGTTGAGCAATAAATTGCAAGACCGACGGATACAGAAGCTGGGTTCTCCTTACGTCCTGGTCTCCAGATGAAACACTCTCTGGTTAAAAGGTCAAACAATGCTGACTCTGAACATTTTTCAACAATTTGGACTTGAGGAGTAAGGTTCACGTGATTTATCCCAGAAGAATAAAAAAAATGCCTATTACAACTTTTAAATGTGAAAAAATTGATTAATGTTTATAGGGTTATGATGAAAAATAGATTTTGGTAGTTGGGTTTAAAAAAACTCAAGTGACAAACATTCAAGTACAAGCTCTCTGTTTGGAAATAACGGAACATTTTTTATTTAGTTTTATGACGTTGCCTCAAACCACCATGGTCAAAAACTCCGAGGCCGTGTTACAGTTATTTCCACCAGGAAAAAAAAAACCTCTGCTTGTAATTGTAGTCATGGTTTTTACGGTCAGGATTCTGACCATGAGGACAGTGTGTGCAATTTGTCCCACCCAGCTTACGTGTATAATCTCCCAAAAGACTGACTTTGGCGGAGCGAGTTGGTGCGAGGAGAAGCCGAGCGATCCGAAAAACCTGTTTTCATGACTTCACCACTCAGACATGAGAGGGCAGGACCCAATGGAGCAAACGTGTGCATTACCAGAATACAGCTATAAATATAACTCCTCACTGAACATCACTCTAGATATTTGGACAAGCTGATTTCACAGCATTCTGTCTAACTGTTGGACAGATAATTGTAAGATAAATATTCGAGCTCACGCTTAATTCTGAATTCTCATAGTGACACAAATCATATTTTCCTGTTGATATATGGTCCTATTTTCCTATCATCCCATTGGAGACGTAAGAGCTGAATCAGATGATGCTAGCAGTTTTACTCAGCACATAACTCCTCTTTGTCAGACCTCACTAGGAAAAGCTTTCTGGTTTGGCTGCCAGGTCTTTTTGGCCCAGTCATGCTGACATCACATAAAAGGTTTTAACGGACTGAATAGGACTTGTTGTTCAGCACAAGTGAAATGAATTTAAATGAAAATGACGGTGTGCATAAAATTTGATGAAGAAGTGATGCAGAACTGGAGCGCTGAGGATGATAATGACATGTTTGAGGGGTTTTAGTCACATAAAAGTTCGTACTCATTTCCTTTATTTAATTAACAAACGTGAAATGTGCACAAACAGCATAAGAGGGTTAATCACGAGTAAATGTTTCTCACTCAGGATTAAATGTCTGTTTATGAAGGGAAGTGAGCTTCACAGATGGGCGTTGTGAGCAGCGGGGTAGTAGAGACCACTGTCTATAACCTCGTTTCCTGTCCTTTAAAGAGCTCCTTCTGCCCCTTTTCAAAGAACGGCCTTTTACCCTCGAGGATGTTCTCGCTCCGAGGCCTCAAAGCTTTTTTTTTTAAACTTAGGGACATGTCGCTTCAGGTCCTGGGTGGACAAGAAATACAATTTGGAAAGACCAGTTTGAGTCACAGTTTAATTAGTGGAACGGTTTATGAAACATAGCTGCACAATAGTCTGGCAGGGGAGGAGCTCAATTCTCATCTTTGTTCAAGATAAAATGAAAGTATTTTTTTCCACAAAGCCTCGATTTATTTCTGCCTCTTTGTATTGCTGGACTCCACAAGTGATGAGAAACTGAATTAAAATGCACTTATTCCTAAAATATACCCACCAAATTTACCTAAATGTCATGTTCGTGTTATGTAAAACAAGGGCTTTTTAGAATAATATGCAAGAAAATAATTAATCACAAAAAAAATGCATTTTAGGTTGCATGCAATGTGAGATTTCCGTCATAATTAACCGATAAATACCTGTCAGAACAGCCGACATTAGCAAATATTTTGCATCACGTTTCGACCTATAGGCTTGCTTCTCACGCTAACATTTTATCACAGACCTCAGCCACCTGTTTTGTTAGAAAGACAAAACCCAGTCATTTACGACAGGAAAGGAGGACAAGTAATCATCTGTGGGTCCCGCCATCATGACACCCAGCCCCCGTTATTCTAACATCCACCATCTGCTCAGGGGGTAGGGCTGTCTGTTTCCATGGTAACGCTGTACCCCTCCTCCCTATAAGATACGGGCTTCTTTTGTGTGTCCCACGTGCGTTATGCTCCAACTGTAACCTGACCGTGGGGCGGTGGGCCTGCTTCTATGACAGAAATATTTTTATGACAGGATGTGTTTGATTTGTGACACAGATGTTACAGATGTGAGGTGTTTGGCTGTGAAATACGCTGGTCAACTGTGGCGAAATGAAACTATATCCTCTGTAGGAACCTGTGGATCCCTTCCCCCAAGAACAGGAAGGTGACCTTGCAAATTAAGCCCACCCGCCCCCTTTTACCCCATGCCTAGTCACCCCTTCTCAGCCCCACTGGATCTTTCCAGAAGTGAGATGATAGTTAAAAACTGGAGGAAGTGCAAGAAAGAAACACGATTCAGAATCTGTTTCTTAAAGTTTCCAAATAAATCCTAGGAATTAAATATTTATTATTTTTTGAATTTGTCAGCCAGTGCAATGCAAATAAATGAAATTGCAAAAATCTGATTGGTGAAAGGGTTAAAAGCATCTCCTTCTAATTTTTACTCTGCAAGCAATTAGTGTCCATAGCGCTGTAATTACACAGAGTTTCACTGGCATTTCATTAACACCTCAGTCTTTATTTTGTTGCATGCGGGTGCGTAGGCGTGATAAACTGCACCGATTGATGGCTTGTGAGCATTTTTATCTGTCCGTGCACTTTATCCTTTTACAATGTGGGCACGCGAGAACCTTTTAAAACTTTCTACGAGGGATAATAGGTCTAATCCGCCTGGTTTTGATGTATTGTGGGCTTTCGTTAAAGTGAGTCACTTTGATTCGAGGCAGAACCTTATTAGGCACACAGACTCCAAAACAACACACAGATGGGATGCATTAGTCTTGTTGGCAGGAGACTCTAGTTTCCTATTGTATTGCAAATTAATAAATTGCAGTGAGGAAACCTGGGTTTACTGCCGAATCTAACTAATTCATATGTGCGTAAAACTGCCTGAACTCCACAGGTGCAGAAAGATCAGATCAGTCTTTTTTTTTTTTTTTTGTTCCTTCTGTATGCAAGTGGATAAGACTGAAAAGAATGCCATGCATTAAAATAATTCATGACATAATATAAGTGAAGGGTGTACAGCAGGGATCCTTCCTAGAATCACTTCTGTTTTATGTGATACATTTATGAGTTGTTTTCAAAACCTTCAAGTACATCTATTATGACATTTTGATTGGATCCTGCCTAGACCAGGTCATAAAAAGGGTCTTGTGCGACTTATTATAAGAAAAGCATCAATTGGAGCTCCCAAGTTTTAGTAAAAGTCAGAGGCTTTGTGGTCCTATTTACCATGAAATTTAATTAAAAGCAAAAAATGTAGTTAATAAGGGGGCAGCATCCCAAAAGAGGGAGTCCCAGACCATCAGTGTTGCCAGATGTACAATAATTATTGTATTTGTAGGATAATTTAGCACTCTGTACGATCAATAATTCCATAAATACGATAATTTGAGCCCTTTGTTGTGTGAATTTGTGTAAGAGATGCTTGTTTTAATCATTATTTAAAGCTAAAACTACTTTAAAGATTATAATTTTGCACAGTGTTTGATATACTGATATTAAAACCTGGGTTAAGGCTGTAACTTAGTAGTGTACGATCATTTTTCTTAAAATACGATTATTTTAAGATGCTGGTACGATATTTTAACATTTCCAATCTGGCAACACTGCAGACCGTCCTCTCCCTGGCCACCTCCACCAGCTCCTTATTTTTATCTTTATAAATCTGATATTACTGAACTATATCCTTATTTTGTATTTTTAAGTTGTGTGTGTTGTGTAACCAATGATTGAGCTATTTCCCTTCATAGATTGTTACAAAAGTTATTTTAAATCAGAAGTGTTTTTTTTTTTTTTTAATCATCTGACTACAGGTTACATAACAAGTAATCCAGTTTTGTAACAGACAAACAGGTTGCAAAAAATGGAATGCCATTCTGGCCCGAAGCAGAAACAGCTGATAACCGAATGTAACTTGAACCGTTTCAACCTTGTGCTAATGTTTTTTAATAAAACGAGTCCCACCCTTCTGCATTTTTCTGGCTGTGTTGGCAAAAAAAAGCCTCAAGAATGCAAAAAGAAAACCGCAAGAGCCCACGGCAACTACTTCTGCTGCTGTTAAGACACTAATATACTCATAAGGTTGAATTTGCATCCTAGTGGTCCAAATATAGACAAATAAATCCTATTATCACGGTGATGAATAAAGACAATGAATGGTAGCTGAGGAAACTGTGAAAATGAGTCACACGGCGTAAGTATTGTTTCTTCTTTCGCCTTCATGACCCCTTGAATATTTCCTGTCCTGTCATCAAACAGCTGACCACAGCTGTATAAAAGGGGAATGTTATGGGTTTCCTTGCTGCAGTTGCTCAAGCGTTCAGCCACCAAAAAAAAAACAAACATCCAGTTTGATTCCTCCAGCTCGAGTGATTTGTGAACACATCATGAATCACCGGGGTCAGGCTGAAGCAATGCCCTTTCACCTCTTCTGTTGACACACGAGTTTGCAACATCAAATCTGTGGCGCTGAGATGTTTTATGTCTGGTGAGAGATCAGTGCACTGCAGCATAAGATAAAACTCATAAAATCACATTTCTGTTTTTAAAAACGCCTACACCATGAACCACCAGCAGATGAGCGCTGTCGTCGGATAATCACGTGACTTCTTGAACAGATTTTAATATAATATCAGTCAATAAAGAGAGAGAGAAAAATGTTGATTCTCCAAATTAATTGAGTGCATTTTTATTTTTTTAAATTGGGCTGCATGTGGGCTGCAGAGAACCCAGAAGGACTCAATGAACTTAATGCAACACAAGTTGTAGGGAAGCGGAAAGAGAACGTGCTCAGCATTCTCTGAAAAAAGTGAGTTTTGTCCTGTTATTACATAAGTTTTCTCAGGATAAAGACGTCTTGTTATCTTCATATAACAAGTTATTTTTCTCATAATTGTAAGATAACAGCGACGAATTTCCCAAGATAAAAATTTACTCCAAAATTCTGAGATAATTGAGTTTGATTTCTTGCAATAATGAGTTATTTGTTTTCTTGAGATAAACACGGGTGTCACCTGAAGGTAAATGAATATTTACCTCTTGATCTTGAGAAAACCACAACTAAATAATTGTAGGCAAAAACATTTTTGGCTTTTGTTAGGTTGGGTGAGTTGTTGCGTGACTTATTTTCAGAACAAGCAGTTCTGAGGTCTCTCTATGCGTAATAAAAACCGGTTAGCTAACTGAAGAACAATGTCGCACTTTTGTTACGTAAATGAAATTAGTGAAACCAACAGGTGGCATTTTAATAAGGCTCAATAAACCCTTGAAGTCGCACTGAAATGACACTTTTGCAACTATCAAAAATCGCAACATTTGCACCAAACTTGTGCAAAATTTTTGTATGAAAATAGTTGCAAAGTATCTTCATTTGTCAGCAACTACTAATTTTATTAGCAAGTTTGTTGCACTTTAAATGTCCTAATCCTGATTGCTATCTGCAGCAACAAAACTTACAACATGGCCTCTGTTGTTGTGTTTTGAGTCATTTGGGCAGGTCATGCACATCCCATGTTTTGTTTTTGCACAGGAAGAACAGCAGCATAAAGTCTGCAGGAGGTTTGTTTCCACAAGCGCCTATACAAGTGGAAAAAGACAGAAAGGTGCAACCAATACAGAAGTTATGAACTTCAAAAAAACTTTTAAAATAACACAAATAAGCTGAAACATGCAGTTTTGTTTTAGCACAAAGAATAAACTTTCCATGCATGACTCATCTTGTGCCATTCCTGCCATGTAGCAATATTTTCAGTAGCGACATCTAGACGTATAAATGGAAGACTTTCATTAGCTAATGTCACAATTAGCTATATTGCTTGCTAGAATCATTTGCTTTTAGTATGACAGTTAGATCATCTGGACTCCAACCCCTCCAAAAAGTATCCCACATTTCTGACATTTTCCGACTTATGGAAACTAAAATAAGAATCCCACACTTGCAACGTCTCTGATGCATTTGAGAGAAAATTTGTGTAGAAAATCTTTATTTCAAATAAAGATATGCTTTCTGTGGGATTCGTATACCTGATTTGGAATGTTTGATATCTGAGATTCATAGTAGAAAACATGGAGGCCTTTACACTGCATTAATGGGAAAAAAACTGACCTCGATATGCATTAATACACCATGCTTTCAGAACAAACTGTGCATCATCTAACAAAAGAGCTATCTTCACGGTCTCCTGGTCTGAAGGAACCACTCAGTCCTGAGATTATCTTTCTGTCATTTAGACTGTGGTTTACCAGGGCACCCCACATTACACCCAAATGAATAACAGCATGCTTGTGGCTGACAATAGAGCTTCGGCTGCACCCTGAGAAGGGGGAAGGGCAACACATTCCTCCACTGACCTGCTGTTTGCAGCAGATATTAAACAATAACTGCTCCTCTTTGTTTAAACCCAATATTAATGATCAAAATGAGGACTACAGACAACAATGCCGTGCAGAAACAGCGTGATTAGAAATGAGCATCTTTTTCTTCCAGCATGGCAGGCTGGCATTTCAAGACATGCTGCAAGAACAATGTGATAATTGATTCTGAGCGATTACCTCGAGATGCTGACAGGATGCCTGCAATATTTAATGTTCGAGTCATAAATCGCCTCGAGGAAAGTGCTGCATCAGCTGGTTTTAAACTCAGACAAATATCATTGCAAATATGCCATTTTTAACATTTTATCCCAAAATGAGCATTTAAAGGTGTGGCACCAGCAACAAACCCGAGCTGAGAGCATTTTTCTTTATTGCACAGTAAGCAGTGGTGGGTTCACAGAGTCATGTGGGGGGTCAGGAGGCCCATGTGTTGCTTTTGTTCCCAGGAAATTGATGAAGGGAGCTAGCAAGGACTTCCAAACAGCTGCATCATCAGGAAGGGGGGGGGAGCGCTTTTATGATTGTGTTCCTCCTTAGAACCCAAAACACAGCACACACTTTTATCCACAGTGCAGTGAATAAAAATTAAAACAACAGATTTTGTTCCTCCTGATGCTCCAGTCCAATATGCATCAAATAAAATGTCTTAATTGGTTTAAACCTGCTTTATTTAAGGGTTGCACCAGAACTTAAATGCGGCCTGTGCAATGCAGGAAAGATTGCATCAGGAAAAAGGAAGAAAAAAAATCTAGGCCTACTTGCTGGCAGTTGATTCTGTGCACAGACAGGGGGTGGGGTGCGCGGCTGAATGGGAGGAGAAAAGGGGGGAGATTAGGGAATCGTCTTTGTCCTCACCCAGTAGTTCAACTCACACAACTGGAGAAGCACGCAGCCCGGAGAGGAAAACAAGAAAAGAAAAAAACAACCGAATGGCTTGATATTTAATCCGGAGCTTTAAAAAGAAGAAGAAAACTAAGAAAAAAAGCGACATCTTTGAGGAAACAGAAGCTGAAGGTAAGGCGAGCGCGGCGGCGCAGAGACGCATCCATCACATTTAAGCTCTTTTTAATTAATTTATACTTTAAAGTTTTATCACTAAAACACAGTTTATAGTTAGAAGTGTGAAACCCGGTCCTGCTTTTAACTGCTGAACACCCAGAATCTGCGTTTTGAAGTTCACGGGCTGCTTTAAATCAGTGCTGATTTTTAAACGCAGGAAATAAAACCCTGATTATCCCGAACTGGCGCATTTGAGCTGAATGTGAAGAAAAGTGTTGGTTTAGGTTGTTTTTCCTTTAGTTTCTGTGTCGGAATGGATCCGGATCAGTTTAAATTCGTCTCTCTCTCTCCTTTCGAGGTTTAACGAACTTAATTTATGGTGTGATTTATCATAAACTTCTATATTTATTGCTTTAAAATTTTCCCCATACAGTTTTTTATTAAACGTGTATTGATTGTCTATCGGTATTACGTTGCGCGAGCTCGTGGGGCGCTGTGACGTCGTTTGCCACGAGGGTGGGTTTTTTTTTCTCGAATCCTCCTTATGGAATTTCTTATTTAAATTAATTAATTAGATCATTAAAAGATGTTTTAAAGGTAAACTTTAAATGTTGTTTTTATTTACAGCCCTTATAAATTATTGTATATATTTTAAATAATTCATCTTTCATTGTGGGGGAAATAAAGGGCGGACTGAAAAACATTTTCTTTGTATTACCAGCACATTTCTCAGAAAGTCACTTCTGTTTTTTTATTTAATTTTCATCCTGATGATGGTTCTCCCTCCTCAGGCTTGGGGCCCCTCAGCCTGAGGCTTTAAGGCAACATAAGGATTAACTCTAACCCTTCTCCCAGATGTGAGGGCCACAAAAGCCTCTCTGTTCTGCAGGGCTGGGCTAGTGATGAAACTCCACTGCTTGGAAACAGACTGTAAAGTGTCAAGTGCTGCAGTGGAGATGAGTAATAGTACCCTATGTGGTTCAGGAATGCAAAAATATGCCACCGATAACATGGAAGCATGCACAAATTAAAAACAGTTATGAGAAAACGCAGAAAAAAATCCATAAAATGTCAGGAAAAGACTTCTAAACTGACGCAATTCAAATTCTAAATGTTTTGAGCTTCAAGATCTATGAAAATTCCACCAATTTTAGTGTAAATCTCTTAGTAGATCACCCATTTGATCAGAAAAAACTCATTAAATGGATCTATTTTAACACTTTTATGTCTAATACCAGCAAAAAAAAGGATTGACTGAAAGGTTTTGATGCTAAACACTCAAGTAAACTCTAGTCGAGTATCAAATCTGTGCTTTTCTCATTAATTAGTAACATTTACACTTTAGTCCTTTTGCAAGGGGGCTAACAAATCTGGAAAATATTAGTAAACCCAGTCAAGGAGACTCTGCTCAGTCTAAGATGAACTGGGTGGTGAGATGCTGCTGTGCTCTGACAAGAGGAAACTAGTTACAAACTCGGTATGAGGCGATGTACACCACCTGGAAACGTCCCGTTCCTTCTTACTCAATAGTAAAGCCGATGTTTTCACACTTTCTTGCGCTCCCTGATCTTCTGCAGGCTCTTAAAATGTTTAAACTTGTAATGAGTGCCAGTTATTGTAATATATTATTTGTACTGAGCTGCAAATTCAGCAGAACTGCCAAAAGAACAAATGCTGGGGGGGAAAGGGAGAGGTAATTGAATATATATATTTATTTTTTATAGGTCCTAAACTTGATTTTGGCAATAAACAAAAAGTTACAAAATCTGCCTTTTTTTCTACAGACCTGCACGTGAGTCATGTTTTCCCTCGACATGGACGTGAATCTGGGTTAAAAGTTACTAACAGCTGAATGTGCTTTTGATCCCAACATTTGATGCATCACCAACAGTTTGCAGGGAAAGTAGTGTGACAAAGTGTAGTTTAATACTACGAGTAGCAGTTGTTGTTTGTTATTTAGGTCCGACTGTTGTCATGCATGTAAGGTGTGTTCAGGTTGTGATCTAAAAAGTTGCACAAGAAAAACAAGACTGGATGGAAAAACAAAGATAATTGAAATTCGGTTGTAGGAGGAGGTTGTTGGAGGTGTGACACGTTGTGCCACATTTCTGGGAAAGATGGCAGATCAACAGGAACATGGCATGCTGCACAGTTTGTTTTCAAAGTAAATGCATGGAAGAAAAGTGAAATATAAGCTCCTAATTTAAAGTTCTTTTAATTTTTTATGAGTTGTGGTTTGTCTGGTTTCCACAGCACAATGGTCCTACTGAGCCTTGTGATCTTAAACAATAAGAAATGCATGTAAAGTGATTTCTAATACATAAGGATCCTGTGTGGGAGGTTTACATATCAATCTTTTAAAGTACTACAATAAAACAAGTCAGTCTTATCACCCTCCAGATGTTTAAACGTCGTAATTTCATCATCTACTCCTCTCTTTGACCCATAAGCAGAGGGTCAAGTCTGTCCCGTGTCCAACAGCACCTCCTTTATTATTTAATGAAGGAAAAAAGTTTCTAAAATCTCCAGAAAAAACAGCTGAACTTTATTCTTCTTTGTCCCAAAACAAGGAGACTGGTATTGCAGCCAGATTTGAAATACTTTAGACTTCTGTAGACTACACAATGACTCAACAAGATCTACAAAAATAATTCCAATGCTATGAAGTGCAACCAAGGCTATGAAATCCTCAATGGCATTAAATACCTCCTAAATAAAACGGTCATGGTTGCAAACTGGGTGGAAATCTGTGCATATTCCAGGAAAAATGGGTGTGAAAAACCTCTTTAGACACATTTAATTGTGATGGTGGTGTTCCTGCTTGGCTTGTATGACAGCAGAGTGAATTTATTGGTGAATCATGATTCCACAGAAGTTACTCATGGGGTTGGTTAAAGATGCGTGCGAAACCACAAGAGCTCTTGCCGTATCGTTGGTTACTTTTAGATGTCGGCAGCGTCTGAACGTGACTTTGAGTTTATGCAGATGTTCTTGTCAGATCAGACTCGGCACATTCAGTACTTGGTGTCTCATAAGTATTAAAACATGACCTTAAATTTATACACAGTTAAGGTTGGAGTCAGTATAATTAGGAGAAGGATGATTATGATCTTTGCAGAATTAAGTAAAATATTAATATTTCCTGAAAGATGCAACAGCAGTATTGTTTCTTGATATTCAGTTTTATTGAAATCACTGCCTGAACATGTTCATAACCTACAGGAAGTAATTAGTGCATGGTCTCCTTGAAATGACATGGCTCCATCTTGTGGCCAATCAGTGCAACTACAAGCTGCAAATTCTAGTTATTAAAATTTGACTCACAGGAGATTTTGTTTTATGAAGCAAACCTCAATATTTTAAGTGTTCTTTGAAACAAAAAAAATTAGTTAATTGAAATGACAAGCTCAAGAAATGGAAATATAAGCATGGATGTGGAGTCCATAAGAAAGAGGGTATCATTTATGTTAATGAATATGATCTTTTTAATGTCGGGTTCTCTGCTAAAATGTTTTTGGGAATCACTTTGTTGGTAGAAAATCTTTTGGTGACCACTTTTCTCGTTAAAGGACCGTCCGTAATAGATTTTATTTCTCTTTTTCCCTCCTCACAGGATTGAGAACTTTCCTGTTTCACCAACAAAATGAGCTGGAGCTTCCTCACGCGTCTGCTGGACGAGATTTCCAATCACTCCACATTTGTGGGTAAAATCTGGCTCACCCTTCTAATCGTCTTCCGCATCGTGCTGACGGCGGTCGGCGGCGAGTCCATCTACTACGATGAACAGAGTAAATTTGTGTGCAACACGCAGCAGCCTGGTTGTGAGAATGTATGCTACGATGCGTTTGCACCGCTTTCGCACATCCGCTTCTGGGTGTTCCAGGTGATTATGATCACCACACCCACCATCATGTACCTCGGGTTTGCTATGCACAAGATCGCCCGCATGGATGACGACGAGTACGGTTCCCGGGGCAGGAAGCGGATGCCCATAGTGAGCCGTGGTGCCAACCGGGACTATGAAGAAGCTGAGGATAATGGGGAGGAAGATCCCATGATCCAGGAAGAGATTGAGCCAGAAAAGGAAAAGGAAGTTGCAGAAAAGCCCAAAAAGAAGCACGATGGGCGACGCCGCATCAAGAGGGACGGCCTGATGAAGGTCTATATTTTTCAGCTGCTTTCTCGTGCAATCTTCGAGGCATCATTCCTGTTTGGGCAGTTTGTCCTCTACGGGCTGGAGGTGGCGCCTTCGTACGTCTGCACACGCTCTCCCTGCCCACACACGGTGGATTGCTTCGTCTCTCGTCCAACTGAGAAAACCATCTTCCTGCTTATCATGTATGCCGTCAGCGCTCTGTGTCTGCTCTTTACCATGCTGGAGATCCTTCACCTTGGCATCAGCGGAATTCGTGACTGCTTTTGCACACCGCGACCTCGCTCTCATCCGTCTCGGCACTCCGCTCTGGCCAGCCAGAGATCCTCCATCTCCCGCCAACCTTCTGCACCTCCAGGCTACCACACTGCTTTGAAGAAAGACCCGTCTGGGAAAATAGGCTTCAGGGATAACCTGGGAGACTCAGGCCGTGAGTCCTTTGGGGATGAGTCGTCGTCCCGGGAGCTGGAGAGGCTTCGCAGACACTTAAAACTGGCACAGCAACATCTGGATTTGGCATACCAGAACGAGGAGAACAGTCCCTCACGCAGCAGCAGCCCTGAGTCAAACGGCACTGCAGTGGAGCAGAACAGACTCAACTTTGCCCAGGAGAAGCAAAGTAGTACCTGTGACAAAGGTAAGGGATTTATATTTACTTTTGTCATATTATATTTTAGCAAAAAGTTTGACGGCTAATAATCTCTCCTCAGGTCTTCGTGCGTAGGCTGCCGGACGTGGATCAGCGAGGACATAAGGGAAATAAACAGGGAGTGTGTCTGTGTCTGTGTTTGTGTGTGACTGTGACATTGCTTGAGGTAGATGAAGACAGCCCAAGCCTTCCAATGCATTAAGTCATAAAGAAGAGTGGTCGTTTCATCACAGCAAAACTGAAGACGACAGCCTGTCTGAAGACCCAAAGTGCTTATTATCTGCCACCGTGGAACAAGAATGGTTTCGGTTATCCTGTACTTCACCCTCAGGGCAGCTATATTTTATATATATGAATATTTTATTATGAGACTTGGAGCTCCTAGATGTATTTCTTGATTGTTTGTTGGAACTTTAGTTTGTGAATCTCAAGTTTGCCTTAGACTTAAACTGGAACTCCCCCCCTTTTTGTATTTTTGTTGAGGTAAGACCAAGCCATTCTTTTTAAAACCTTTGTACTTAGTGAAAAAGTGACTGTAGGGGCAGGCAAAAGTAATCGAACAAGGTACTGGGATTATTGTCTTGCTTATGAAGACTTAAGGTATTCATCGCACAGGGGCTTCTTTCAAGCGTCACTTTTTTTCTACCCCTTTGAGTCTGTTTATGCCAGTGTTGACTCTTCATTCCAAACTTTGGGACCTGTACTACGAAGCTGGATTTGTGGCTCGGGGAGCGGTCTTAAAGGATTAATTCTGGGTCTTATAATGAGAAAATGTGGGCCTATTTTATTCCTCGATTTCCGTCTATCTTCACCACATTCCTTTGCATCATTCCTTTTCCAAGAGTTTAATCATCTTTTGAACAAATTCCTGCCTTGTTTAGGCTGTGGTTTTGATAAGCTTATTTTCTTCTTATTGGCTTTGGCTGCTACAGTTACTTTTAGCCTTTTTTATATTTTTATTATTTAGAAATTGTAGTTTTATTTTATATGTGAGAAATATGCAGCCTCAGATCTTTATTTGGGATTGGTCATGTGGCGCTAACACCACTCCTTTTACATGTTCTTGTATCCATAGCTTATAACCATTGTTTTTGTGCTGCAGTTGGGGGTTTGTTGAGCCTGATTACCGTCTGATAATCAGGCTGAACCTACTTTGCAGTGCAGGCCTCTTGATGGTAACTGGAACACACTTGAGGTGCCTTTGTCCAAAGGAACAAACAAACCTGGGTAATGCTTGAAAAGAAAGACGTGTAACTCGTTATTGTATTGTTTTAAATGTTCAATACTGTTCTTTATTTTTGTATCATTATGCTTTTGTCACTGTTGCAGATTCTCTTTAATTTTAAATGAATTATATTCACTACTGTCTCCGTTTCCTGAGACTGGATTCTGTGAGTGGACTGTTCTGAACAGGGTTTGGTTTATTTTACTATTATTTTCTCATTTAATGCCAACCTGTTGCTTACTTCTAAGGTACTTGTTGTGTGTGACCGTGAAATGTTTACGTTTTTCAGCACATACCTGCTCAGTTGTCTGTTGGTTGAGTTATTTACCAGGTCCAATACCTGAAAGTGCTGATTTTCTGGGGATTTTTGCTCCAGAATTTAAAAAAACTGTTGCAAACAAAATGCTTCAATGTGAATTCAATGCCTTGAGTGCACTCTAAGATGCCATCTTTTGTATTCTAATACCCACAGTGCCGTTTGTACCAACTCAAATATTGTCATCTCAAATATTTTTGACCTGTGTCTTTTGTACTTTTTTATACTTTTTGTATTGATTAGTACTTTGGTTAGTTTTTAAAATAAATTTTTTACAACCAGTTTCTGTGTTGAGTGGTTTTACTTTTGGTGTATTTACGGTTGGGTATTCTAATAATCACACAGGGTTTTAGAATGAAAATGACATTTTTACGGTAATTGCTTTTGTTCCCCCTAAAGTTTGATTGAAAAAAAAAGTTGTGTATCTGGCAAGTGTTAGGCTAACTAAATGTAGCTAGCTGTTATGCTAGCACCAGAGTGTTTTTAGCTCATGATTTTTTTCCATCTCTCCCTGCTTGAACACAGCTGATTTCTTTGAATGAGTGATGAACCGCTCCAGTAGAAAGCAATGAAGGCTGAGGAGACATTTCAACAGTTAGATTTGGGGGTTTCTGAGCAAATGCTAACATTTTTACGACAGTGACTTAAAACGGACACTAGGGGGTGCTATAAAGACAAAGCTGCATACTCCTTGTCAGAGATTGTTTTATTCAAAACACTTTCAAAGTGCAAACACATGTTGATGCCAGGGAATCTTAATTTTAGAACTCCCTTGCCAGCTGCATATTTTTAACGTTTTTTGATTAAACAAAAGCCGATAGATAAACAAATTGCTGCAACCACTGCAACAATTAGCAGTGCTAATGTAGCATTAAGTCCAGTCTCAGCATCTTCAGCGGAGAGTCTCATACCCAGGAACTTAACTGGGCTGTCCGTGATCGGCGAACTTGTTCCTGTAGAAAAATCACAGAGACACCAAGGAATTCTTATTGTATATAATAGGAAAATGTAAACAGTTTTTCAAAAGATTGCACAAAATAATCACTTTTTTTTTTTTTGCTTTAGCTATAGCAGTTGTAATGCTAAGTTTGGAACAGGAAACTAATTTCCTGGCTCTCGCCAAATGAAAAAAAGTCACTTTTAATTTCCTCTAATGTTCACTAGTGTGTATCAGATTATCACCTTTTAAAGTGCAACTAATTATAGATTAATTGGCTTTAAATTAACTATTTCATTTAGTTTGAACTGACTTTCTAAGAGTCATCTACCTTCAGGCTCAGGTTTTATACAGTCATCAGGTCCAGATGCAGGATCCAGGAATCCATTACACCTTATGATGGTAGAGTAGGCGGACACGGAGGCCTTGGCAACTCGAGGAAGTTTAGGGTCTGAACGATTCACATAGAAAAGGCCAAATCTCTCTGAGAAGCCATGGGCCCACTCCAGGTTGTCCATCAGTGACCAGGCTGTGTATCCACGGACATCCACATCATCTATCAAGTAAGCTGCAAGAACAAAATAACAATTAAAACCGCAAAGACATACACAGACATTGTTTTGATTTAAGATCACAGCAAAACATTTAATCGGCAGTTAACTATATGGATTTGGCACCTTTAAGAGCTTGGTTGATGTATTTTTCATAGTAGTATATCCTCAGTGGGTCATTTAAATCTACAGGCCCTCGTTCTGAGATGCCATTTTCAGTGATAATAATCGGGGGGTCTCCATACTCCTCCTTAATGAAGTTCAGTATTCTGCGGAATCCAAATGGTGTGACCTTCAGCCAGCTAGAACCTGAACTCAGCCACGTTCGGTCAACGACTGTCCCTGCACCCCTGTGTCAGGAAAAAGTGCAAATATAAAACAATACTGCTTCAAAATATATTGAATTGTTAAATGAGCCTGACCTAAAAATAAGAAAATAATGTTAAAATGATGCTTTCTTACCTGTCAGCGTCATAATGCTGAAGATTTCCAAAGTCCACAGGAAAAGCCAGGATGGTGGTGTAGTGGTTAAACCCAAAATAGTCATAGGTGCCCTTAATTCTCTTGATCTCCTCTGGAGTAAACTCAGGCAGCCTGTATAGACAACACAATTGAAAAAGAAAATGAGGTCTTTCTTTTATGAATTTCAGTCAGAGAACACATGACAAACAGGAAAAGTGACACTGTTATGAACTCATTACATAATAGAGACATGCATGACATAAGTAATCACTGCTGATCGGTTTTAAACTCTTGTTATTGCTGTTTCAGGCTTTTGTGTTACCGTGATTTGGACAGACCAGCAGCAAGACTTCGCTCTCGAATGATTGTCTTCATCACATCATTGTAGTCACCATTGAATATGGGATGGGCAAACCAGCCGATGTAAAACTGCACAAATAGACACACGTAAGACCCACTTCTAGACATAGAATAGATTTTGTGGAAAGAACTTGTCACACCTGGATCACACGTCTTGCAGCATCAATATCCTCTTGCTTATAGGGGTTTCTGGGCTCTGACCAGTCAGAGTTGATTGTGATAGAAATAATGCCCTTCTGTGCAGCCCGATATTTTTCGTTGTAAAGGTGCCAGACCTCAGCATGAGCTTTAATAAGGTTGTGACCAACAATGTAAGGAAGAGTGCCAGGTCGAAAACTGATCCCTGAAGGCAAACGCGATGAAAAGAACAGGTTTTTGTCAACCCAACATATAAAAAATATAATAAGAGAAAAGGTTTATTGTATACCAGGGGCAGCAACTCCGTATCCATGGCCTATCATCGCTATGTTGTATGGCTCATTAATGGTGACCCAGTGTTTCACGTTGTTGCCAAGACGGCTAAAGATGAGGTCAGCGTAATTCCGGAAACTGTCAACAATAGTGTCGTTTTCCCACCCTCCGATATCCTGCAGGGCTTGTGGAAGGTCCCAGTGGTACAGCGTGATCTGCCAGTACAGAAAACAATTAAGTTGTCCACAATTTTACAAATTTTCTTTCAAAATATGTTATAAAAAGCTGAAAGGACTTACATGAGGTTGGATGTTTGCAGCGAGGAGTGCCTTCACTAGTCTCTCATAGTAGCTGAGACCAGCCTCGTTGATGTGACCGGTCGTGCCATCAGGAAGCACTCGGGACCAGGAGATGGAGAAACGATAATGGGTCAGCTTAAGTTGCTTCATCAGGGCGACATCCTCTTCTATTTTATTGTAACTGTCACAAGCGATGTCCCCATTGTCGTCGTTGAACACTTTAAGAGGAGTGTGAGCAAACTTATCCCAAATACTAAGACCTTTTCCGTCTGCTCTCCACCCCCCTTCAATCTGGTACGACGCTGTAGCTGTACTCCAGATAAAGTTATCTCTGAAGTGTCCATAAATCATCCTCTCATCTTCGGTTATTGGGAAACCATTGTCCTTCATGACTTGATAGTAGTAATGAGCTGAATACTTTGGTGTCCTTGGTCGGGTTGGATTAGTGAAGTCCACATGGTTCAACCCAAACCCAACTTTGTACCCATTCAGCCATTCAAAGGAATCCATGAGAGAAGTTGCTGTGTAGCCTTTCACCTTTACTCCATCAAGTTCATAGGCTGTTATTATTAAAGAATGAACAAAAACAAATTAATATCCAAGACTAAACACAAGTGACAACTAACATGTAGCCCCAAAACATGTTTAATACCTTTAAGTGCTTCATCGATATAGGTCTTGTAAAAAAATACTCTGTCGATGTCATCCCAAGTGGTTTTGGCCTCTGTAGCTACTCCATTCTCAGTGATGTAAATCTCGGGATCTCCGTACTCTTCCTTAATCCAGTTGAGCATTCTCCTCAAGCCCCATGCTACGGCTCTCTGGTTCTTCATCGCTGTAGCTGGTGAATCTTTTTCCTCTGCCTCTGAAAAGTCCCAGTCATATTGATAGGATGCTGGAGAAAGCCGGCTTGTGACATGGCTCACTATCCTTGTGGTGTAATGATTCATACAGAACACATCAGCAGTTCCTTTGATGTATTTTTTCTCCTCTTCTGTAAAGGAAGGGAGTCTTGACCCGGATAGACCTTGGAGTTCACTTTTCACTCTGACTTGCTCTTTCATTGCCTCTGGATAGTCACCGTTCTTGAAAATTGGATGGGCAAACCAACCTAGTTGAAATTGCAGGGCACGATCAGCAGCTACGACTTCACGAGGAACATCGACATCTTCAGGCTCAATCCAATCAGCGTTGAGGGCAATGGATATTAGACCCCCTTGGGATTTACGATACTTGTCGTCGTACGTATGGTAGACTTTAGCATGGGCTTTTATGAGGTTGTGTGCAACTAAGTATGGTGCAGTCCCAGGTTTCTTAACATTTGGTGGGATCTGTCCAAGTCCATATCCTACCCATGCAATTGTTTGAGGCTGGTTGAAAGTCATCCAGAATTTCACTCTGTTGCCAAAGGTAGCAAAGCAGAAGTCACAAAAATCATTAAAAAGAGCACTCATCCCTGGATTCTCCCAGCCATCAATATTTTGCAGAGCTTGAGGAAGATCCCAGTGATAAAGCGTGACCATCGGGGTGATATTAAATGCCAACAGACCATCAATAAGCTTGTTGTAATAGTCAACACCTTTCTGGTTCAGGGAATCACGCCTACCATTGGGAAAAATCCTGGACCAAGACAAAGAGAATCTGTATGACTTTACCCTGAGGGCTCGCAGCATGTAGAGGTCTTCATCAAGCCTATTGTAACTGTCACATGCTACATTTCCATTAGCGTTATCAGGAATAATACCAGGCTTCTGAGTGAAGGTATCCCATATACTGGGTCCCTTCCCATCGGCATTCCAACCACCTTCAATCTGATAAGCAGAAGAAAAAACACCCCAGGAGAAGTCCTTTGGGAACACGCCATAGTGAAATATTTGCCTCTGGAATTTTGACTGCTTGGAGAACTTCTCCCAGATGACCATTGATTTTGATGGAACATCTGAAGGTAATAACATAGTAGATTTTGGAGTATGTGACATCTTTAAACCTATGAGGGTCTCATTTTTTTGTGGAACAAAACCATTTTGTTCAATAAGCTGAGAGAAGAAATAAGCAGATTGCTTTGGGGTTCTTGGTCTGTCTGCATCGTCAAAGTCAACGTAGTGAAGACCAAATCTTTGGTTGTAGCCTTGTTTTCCTTCAAATCCATCCATGAGTGATTGCACTGTGAATCGCTGCACATCCACTCCATCTTGGATAATTGCTATAAAATAAAAGACAATACAAAACATTTGGAATTGACTTGATTTGGCTTCATGATATCACATAAATTACAGACACTAACCTTTCAGAGCTTCATTGATGTAACTGCTCATGTACTGAACTCTGCTAGTGTCATTTAAGATGTCTGCACTATACTCAGTTGGCATCCCATTCCCAGTGATGTAGATTGGTACTTTGGTATTATTCAAGTATTCTTCTGAAATGTAGTTTAGGAGAGACCGAAGTCCCCAGGGTGCAGAATAGATCCAGTCAGAGGCCGTTGAAGACCACGAGGGGTCCACATGTTCCTGAAAGTCTCCCACTCCCTTGGGACCAGGGTTGCACCCACCCTTATTGCTGCTGACCAAACGGGAAGTATAATGATTTAAACCAAAGAAGTCAGAAGTTCCTTGTATCCTCTTTCGCTCTTCAGGAGTAAAAGTTGGAAGTACTGCTGGCACAGAGCCTGGGCAATCCTTTCTTTTCTGCTCAATCTGAACTTTGAGCACTGGAGGATAATCTCCATCCACAAAAATTGGATGTGCAAACCAGCCTAGCATAAACTGAAGATAGCGATCTGCAGCTGCAACATCTTCAGGTTTAGAGGGGCTCATGGGTTGAGCCCAGTCAGAGTTCAGTGCAATGCCTACTTTCCCTCCATGCATCTTCCTGTAGTTCTCATTGTAGACATGCCAGGCCTCAGCATGGGACTTGAGCATATTATGAGTGGCCTGAGAAGGTAAAAACCAATAATGAGATAAACACAGCAGAGCATAAAAGCTGTTCAGATATGTGTTTATTGTAGTAACTGAAGGGTCTTTTTTTACCTTGTAGGAAGAAGTCACATAATCCTTTATTCCAGGAGGATGCTCACCAGTGCCATACCCAGCATGGCTCTCCACCCACGGGCTACTGAATGTGTTCCAGATCTTAACCCTATCTCCAAATCTGTCAAAACAGAAATCTGCATAGTTCTTGAAAGCTTCCACAATGGATGCATTGGTCCATCCACCATAGTTCTGGAGAGCCTGTGGCAAGTCCCAGTGGTAGAGTGTAGCAACAGGTTGTATGCCAGATTCAATAATTGCATCAATCAGCTTGTCATAGAAGATAATCCCTTGTCTTGACAGGCTGCTTCTGTGGCCCGAGGGGAAAATCCTGGCCCAGGAGATGGAAAACTGATAGGTGTTGACATGGAGACCTCGCAGGAGGTAGACATCATAATCAACCTTGTTATAACTGTCACAAGCTAGATCTGCAGTCTGGTTCGCAAAGGCTTGGCCATCATGACCAAAACGATCCCAGATAGTTTCTCCCTTCCCACCTTCTAACCAGCCGCCCTCAACCTTGAAAGACTCTGTAGAGGCGGCCCACTGGAAGCCAGAGGGGAATGACTCGTTGAGGAAAAGGTCTCGGTCAGCACTGGTTTGTTCCCCAAACTTCTGCCGGATCTTCTCATAGCTACTCATAAACCTTGTTAGTTTGGTGAAGCGTAGATCGTGACTTTTGGGGGGAAAAAGAAGGACAAGTAAAAATTAAACAAGTATGAAAAAACTATCAAAAAAATGATAATTATTTTAAAAATGATTACCTGATCGAAGCATCCTGCATGTCTAGTTGCCCCACCACATTCTTCATGTCACACCCAATGATATTTATGGTGTTGCTTTGCGTAACTGTGATAAGACATTTATGTTTGACACAAACCAATATCCATAAAAATCTTATTCAATATTTCTAGATTGACATATTTACTACTTGATACTTTTTCTATTTGATTTCAGATTTTAACCTTTAAGGATCTCAGGCTCTTCTCCACCTTTCATTACCTGGAAAGTTCACTGGCCCATAACTATACTGTTGTATAATGGCACTCCTAAAAGCTCATAACCTTTTATGGTTTTTGTACTGTACAATACTGCAAAACTGACAAGATTATTGAGCACCCAACAGATATATTATCTCTAAAGGAAGTAGATATGTAATGTGTTGACTTGTAATAACACTTACTTTGTAATAACTCGCCAAGAGGTTGATGTCGGTCGTTGGAACAGTCGTGAATGTTCATCTGGTAAATCAGGATGGGCAAATACCCACTGGATATCTACAAAGTAAAATCTAATTTGTTAAAATTCTAATTCCGATGCAAAGTTTTAAACACTTTGCAATGGACAGTGTACCTGTAACTTTCTCAACTCTTGCGAGAACTGTTGTGAAGATGCGCAGTTATATTCAATGTGCACGGACAAGAAATCCACCTGTGCAGAAAAGGAGATAAAGCCCAGAATTTCATCATATGCATGCTCCCTCTCTACAACACACGTCAGTGCAAAATTAGAAATTAGGTCATGTTGAGTCTCAGTAGCTGTGCTATATTTTTACAAAGAGGCAGTGTTGGGTAAGTTACTTTAAACTTGTAATATATTAATATTACTAGTTACAGCAAAAACAATTTAATCTAGTTTGTATTACATATTACAGTCCCCAAAAAGTAACTAAGTTACACTACTTTGAGTTACTTTTGGCAAAATATCTTATGTGACGGCATTCTAAAATACTATAACTGATCAATTTACATTTTCCACAAGAATGACACCAGAAAATACTGTATTAAAGAATATTTTATTAATATCAGTCCATATATCAGCTGTTGATACTCCTGGGCTTCAAATATTCTCTTCAGCTCCTTTTCCATAGCAACACACGTCTCATCCAACTCCTTGGCAAATGTTTTTTGGGGGGTGGGGTGCTGTAACTAGTAAGTTACTCAAATTGTAACTAGTAATATATTACTTTACTTTAAAAGAGTAATGTTAATATATTACTAGTTACTCAAAAAAGGAATATATTACTGTAACTAATTACTTTGTAACTAGTTACTCCCAACACTGCAAAGAGGATGTTTTAAAAACTTGGCATCTTCAGAAAGACAAAACAAGGTAGAAACATATCTAAACATACATTATTTTGAGGTTAGTTTTTTTTAACAAAGAAATTACCTACATTTCACAAACAGTAATTAAAGATATCTTTTAACAATTAAAAGCTTCAGGTTAAAAAATTTCAACTAATTTGCAAAATAAATTGAATTTTCAGAATTTTAATGTAGATTACATATCGATACAGATTAAAAAAACAAATATTATATTGAAATTATTTGTTTTCTAAAAGATACTGTAAAATGTAATATGTGTGCACTGTAAAAAAAACCTGTAAATTTTACAGTAAAAACTGGCAGCTGTGGTTGCCAGAATAATTCCGTAAAAAAATACTGCGACCATGTAAACATTTTTTACTAAACAAACCATAATTACCACAGTAATACAGATGAAAAGCCAAAGTAGACAGATACTTTTCATCTGTAGCTCCAAGGCATCTGTATTACTGTGGTAATTACAGTTTGTTCAGTAAAAAATTTTACATGGTCACAGTATTTTTTACGGAATTATTCTGGCAACCACAGCTGCCAGTTTTTTTACTGTGAAAATTACAGTGTTTTTTTACAGTGTATTTATATGAGGGACAGCAATGTTTGTGACTTGTGAATTTGTGATTATGAATTAATCATGTAAACCTCGTCCTGACTTCCTAAATAAAACAAACAGAACATTTATTTAAAAAATATAAGATCTACATATCCTAAAGAGAGCGTGTTTTTAAGTGACATCTTTACATATGTCTAAAAGTAACTAATAAATTGTGATCACAAGTTTGCATACTATATACTATTTGAATTGTACCTGAAATTATACATCGAGCAGCGAAGATAAAACTTACAGGTGAAGTTTTAAAGTGAGAGAGTTTATCCACATTTCTTGCTTTCAAGCCAAACGACAGTCTCCCTGCAAAATACAACAGCAGGAAAAACTGTGTGCAGAAATGACTTGAAGAAAATTTTATGGAACTTGCATGGACTGATTACTGAGATAAGTTATGTACAAATGCATTTTGTGCCTTCAGCAAAAAGAGTTTTATCAGTTGGTCATAAAGTAGATCTCTTTACTGGTGAGGTCCTAAGACACAAAAATCAACCATCTATGTCATCCATTTACTTAAAAAAATAGCAGTTGATTAAAAACAATCAAGTTACTAAACTTTTAAAGTAACACACAAAAAAAGAAAATGAATGCATAGATAAAATTAAGTGAACCCACCTTTGTTAGGAAAGTGTTGATGGTAAAACTGGTGAATATTCTCGTTAAGCTGAAGGATGTTTTGCAGCAGCTTTGAAGCATCTGCACCCTGCACTTCATTTAAAACCTCATCCAGGTCACTAAATGTCACCCAGGACTGAGCCAGTGGTGCAAACTCCATGAAAACGAACTCAGCGTACTGCTGAAACATCTCCACCAGCCTCTGGCTCTCCCAGCCTCCATACCTGGAACTCAGAGAGGCCGGGACCGAAGATCCATGGAGGATGACGAGAGGCTGAAGGCCCACCTCCAGCAGCTGCTCCAGCAGGGTCTGGTAACACTGAACCACAGTCTGGCGGGGCTCGTTGGGGAAGCCTATGGGAAGAAGTTGAGCCCATGACAGTGGCACCTTGAAGTGGGTCACACCTTTGCTCTGGAGGTACTCAAAGTACTGCTTGGAACCAGGTGGCATGGGATAACTGCAGTCAAACGCATCATTCCCCTGACCCCCCGAGCCTCCAGCCCCCTGCTGTGTCAGAGGACCTGCAAGAAGCATAAAGTCATCCTGTCCATCCACCCCGGTCCTCCAGCCCCCATTCACACACAACAAACACACAGCCCACAAGAGCTTCTTCATCATCACTGGTGAAGGACACTCTGACTTTACCAACTGATTGCACAGCTATTTAGAGGGGACGTTTAGCACTCGCAGCATTTTTGCACAATTAGGATATCTTATCCAGTAAAATTTAAGTATTTTATAGCAGCTGTGAGATATGGTAAGAGACTCTGGACTCACTTAGTTGATAACTGTCTCCCAATCATGTCTGGAGAACAATGGCTATTTATAAAATACACAAAAAATACATTAATAGAATTACTCTTTCTCTTCTTGTTTTTTTCTGTTGTTAAATGCCAGGCTTCAGCCTACTCCTTTTTGGTTAAATTTTGGAAATTGTATTATTGTAATGTTCTCCTTTACATGAAAAATGACCAAAAAATAAACAAATTTGAACTCCTAAATCATTTTTTTTAGACAGCTATCACAGTACTGCACTAATATATTATCTACCCCTGTTATCAGTTCCCTGCTACCACCATGTAGGTTAAAAATCATCAGAATTAAAAATTTAATCTGTGCTAATCAAGTTTTAATTAGTGAACTATCAATCAGAAACCAGCAGCTCAAAATGTCAAGAGGCCCTCATCTGATTAGAAACCTTGTTTTTGGGGATTCAACTTGAATTATTAATCAAATTCAAAGATCCAGAAAGCTGTAGGATTCAGAGAATATACTGTAAATATAATGATGTTACAGGCAGTACACACAATAACTATATTGTACACGTATTGTAGATGGTTTGTTTCTAATCGTTAAATTAATTTCAGGAAGAGAAAATTACTTATTTTGCAAAAATCTTTTCAAGCATTTAGTTCTGATTTTCTTTAGCTGTTACTTTAATGGTTGCAGATACAAAGGAACTCCATGAAGTGAGGATTTAATGTGCTGCTTTTCTCAGATACTGAATCTGATTGTTTTAACCAGTTTGACTTTTTTAATATTTTATTTTTTATAGTAGTGGACAAAACAGGACACATTTTGCAGTGAAAATATGGCAAATATAAAAATAAAGCCCGATCTATCAAATAATACTAATAATGTAAAAAAATATATTTATTGGCTAAAATATAATATAATTTATATTAATCTGCATTAATTTGATAATGTAATTATATAATAATGTAACAATATTAAAACATAAAATTGGACCTTTCCACTCCACCAGAGAGCAGACGTGCAAAGGAATTAAAGTACCAATACTAATTATCTAATTAAGGCCATTTTAAGTGTTTTGATGTGAATTTACAAAAAAAAAAAAAAAAATGGTAATAATTAAATAATAATTAAAGCAGTTTGGATTCCCTCTAAGATCAATAAAATGCCTATAATGGACTAAGGGGTCAGGCTGTGTATTATCTGACCTCATTAACCAGAACTTTATAACAAGTAAGTATAAAAAAGTTTTATTTTACTGACATGTAAAGCAAATGAAAATGCTTGAATCAATTCAGTCCGCTGTGAACATCATCCTGTTCAAGGCTTTCTGTTATGATTTAATAAAATTTTAACAGATTTTAATGACAGTTTGGCTCAATAAAAAATATTGCAGCATCACCTTTACATAACACTCTGATAAGGACATTATTGTGCTTAAAAACAGTCTACTCAGCATTCAGATTGGCTCACTAAAGCTTCATATTCATCAGTGCTCCATCTCTATTTGTCACATTTTTGCAAACCTTCCATTTTTCTTGTAAACCAGAGACTGTTTGCTTAAATGTTTTTTATTGTCTGTGATTGAACACTGGGTGGCGCCAGATAGTTGTCTTTTCTGCTGCTGTAATGAGATCCAATACAGTGGTTTTATTATGAATAAATATGTCAAAAACAAATTATATTTAGAGTAAAGAACAAGGAAGAGATCTTTGAGTATTATTTAATGTTCTTGAGGACTTAAACCACCACCTTTAGAAGCACTTCAGGTTTTTGGTTCCCGCTTGAAGAACTTTGAAACGGTTCCGATCCACTGATAGGGGTTGTCAGTGCAAACACACATCTCCTCTGCTCCCACCTGCTGCGTTACCTACTTCTGGTCTCCTGGGTGACCTGCCGTCTCCACAGGAAGCAGCATTACCTCACAGTGGGTGTCTGTTCTGCTTGGTCTCCCCTGCTTGGTCCTCAACGAGGACAATCAACAAGGGGTCTGCTCGATAGCCGAGGCTCCGTCAGAACAGGGTATGAGTCAGGCTGGAGAAAACAGACTCGCTCTAGTTCCATCAAGTGTTTTTAGGTTCAGTTGATTAACTTACATCAAAGTTTGATGAGATGCACACGTGTGAGGGCCTGCTGCTGATGCTCGAGTTACACAAACTTTCACCAGGACAGATGATATAACTTGGAATAGTTTCCAGCAGGTGTGATAAATAAAATATATGGTGCACCAAACTATATTTGAATTTAAAAGGCAGCAATACTAAAATGTCAAGAGCCTTTATGCTTACTTTTATGTATTTTAGTCAAAGCGACTAACAATAAACTACTTAGAGAGAAGAACAGGCTCTACCAGAGGTGACAGTAGGAAAAGTGAAACATATTTCATACATATTTTATACATTTAGCCTCTATTTTTGAGTTTCTGGGCATTTATTGCAAATGTTTGTCCCGCACATTTCTATTAAGTCTAATACATTTTGACGTGTTTTCATTACCTGTTTCCAAAAACTAAAAATATTAAAAACAAAAAATTGTTGTAAGCGTCACAGCATTAATGATTTGTCTGGTTTGGGGAATTTTGGTTGCATTTTCTTGTGCAAAACATTTAGTTTTAAAATGCTTTACGTTAAAGAAAACCTTACTTTTGCACCTACTGTGTTTATTGTTAACTCGGAACTGTTTTTGGATGACTATAAAATTGCAGAATCCATTCTTTCGTACATATTTTGTAAAGCATTTGCTTATCTTTAATGGAATAGTTGTCCACCCTATAAAAGCCTAAACATTAAACCCCATTCAGACTTTTGGATGACCCAAAAATCTGAACTCAATGCTGTATTTTTTTTTTTTCAGCCTTATTATTCTATTGATCTTGTTTTAGGGAGGTTAAAAGCAATATAGCAGTTATTTTTTGTAAAGATACAGATAAATTTAGAAAAATATTCTCTGCTCTTTTTCCAAGGTTCCATTCATTGTTACATATATTTAACCAAAACAATCTGATACATTTTCAATCCTACAAACAGATATCGCAGAAAGTTTTTGTTGAGTTTATTCAGTGACTTTTTTACCTATATGTTTGGGTTTTCTTTCCAGTATCACACTATTGGTTCTAGTTTAAAAACTATAACAATGACATAGTTTCCATGCTACTGTTGTCAGGTCTCTATATGATGATAATACTTATTGACAGGGATGCACCGATACCGATATCTGTATCGGGCCGATACGATTCCATGTACTCGTACTCGTTTAAGTTAACCGATACCAGGAACCAATATACTAGTACTTGTTAAAGTTACCCGAAATTAGAAGAAAACAGAACCTGTTGTAAAGATCTTTGGAGGTCGTCCAAATGGGGTATTGGAGTGACCTTCTCAGCAGCCCTCCGTTTTCCTAGGGTTAGTAACTCTCCTGGCTTAGGGGAACAGCTCCACGATAAGTTTCACAGGAGGAGTTAGATAGGCTGTTTTGTGAAAAGACTTACCCCAGAGAAATACTGTCTTCGTCTCGGGTCCCCGCCCTGCCTGCCGCTGCTCCTGCCTGAATCCTGTAGCCTGGAGGATCCTCTGGGAGAATTTCAGCCGACCCGATTCATGACAGCTCTTTCCAATGATCCGTACTACTTGTTACTCGTCTGGGTGTTTTGGGGTCTTGGACAGTAAGACCCCAGGACGGTGCTCTCACTTCCTCTATTTATTAAGGTAACCTTTAAAAGCTTCCATTAAGTGCTGTAGTAACCTTTGATCGCTCGCTGGTACCTGTGGAGGTTAGTAAACTCTGTGTCTACTCCTTCACTGTGTAGTCAGGGGTTTTGGGGGTGCCTAGAACCTAGGGCAAAAACATCAACCATGCCTTAGGGCTACAGTCTAACCTCTACCATCTCACGAGGTTTCCTCACAAACCTTTGATGATCCCCTGGAGTGGACGTCAGCTTCCCCTCCGCATCTGAGAAACCATCCGTGGTTCTGCTAGGCCCTCGGGGTGGAAGTGAAACCTCAGAGTAATCTCACTCGACCACAACCGTGTCTTAATGCTACGTTATAGGTTTTACTGGAAGCCCCCCCCCCCCCTGTCAGTGCCACGCCCTAGTGGGATCAATGCAACCAACACCTAGATTTTCTGCTCCGTCAAAAATCCAAAAACCCCAGCCGAGATCTTGAGTCCAAAAACCAAAAACCCTGTAGAGTCTTGGGACTTCAAGCCAGAGCCCTGATGGAGTCTTGGGACCACACCCGACAGCATTGACCCCGAAGAGCCTCGGGTCACCCCACCAGTCGACCTGGATCACGAAGCAGCTGGCCGCAGAATCCCACCGACGGCCTGGATCTCAAAGGGCCTCGAAGACCTGCAGACCTGTGAGTCACGCCTGGACCTGGAAACCGGAACCCCTCAGCGACACGGACCTGGAAGAGTCTTGGGACCTGGCTTCTCTGTCGACTTTGGTCTGCGTGCGGGTCTGGAAACAGGAACTCCCCAGCTGGCTCAGAATCTTGAAGTGTTTAGGAGCAACACTTTTTGTGTGGTAGAAAAATTGGTATCAGTATTTGGTATCGGCAAGTACTCAGATCCAAGTATCGGTTTGAAAAAAAAGTGTTATCGGTGCATCCCTACTTATTGATGTTTATTTCACAATACTTTTTCTTCTCCATCACAGCAGACGGGACAAAGTTCCTCACTGCGTCTGTAACAACCACAAAGGAACAAACTAGCAGGCAGCACATCTGCTGTCGTGTCCAACTTCTTTCTGCACTGAGACAAAAATTAGACGTGATGCTCGACTGTGGCTCTGATTAAATTCTTGCTGGGTGAGAGTCTCCCCTTTGTGCCATGAAAAGAAATTGATTGTAATTGCAAACAGCAGCATGCCATGTTTTCTTTCTAAAATCTCTGCTGAACAAACTCTGATTAGGACTTTTTTTTTTTCCTGGCAAAAAGTCTGTTATTGTTGTACATTTCATGTGTGATTGGTGCTCACGTTATATATGTTTTAATCCAGTTTAATATACAATACTTCAATAAATTTCACTAAAAGTAGGAGGGAGGATGAGATACAGTATTGAAACAAGGATTTTTTTTTTTAAAAGATGTGTGATGGAGCACTGGAATTTGAGGCCAGAAAAAAGAAAGAGGAATATTTCTATTTCCAAAATACTTTTATCTGAGGAACTAAAACCAGGAGCACATCAACAAGTTGTATTGAGTTTACAGTAATTAACAATAGGTTACTGAATAATCTTTAATATTTGCTGATTAAGGCCTTCTTTGATACAGCATATTTAAGTCCCTATATCTTTTTAAAACATAAGAAAAATTAAATTAAATCTAAATATATATTATTTATTTGTTTCACTTATACTTCTGGAGGATAAAGTCCTCCTTCCAATCCAAGAAAAACTGAAAGATGGCAAAACGGCAATAAGCCAACGAACAGACAAACAAAAACCAAAAAATAAAATAAAATAAAATTATATTAACCAACAATAAAAACTGAAACTAAATGAAAACAAAAAAGATATAATACAAACTTTCACTTCATACACATAGTGCACTCAAGATACATTAATACATAAACCGACTTAGTACAGCCCAACCTTCAAATACACTTAAAAACAATTACAAATAGAAGAGACACGTAAATAAATAGAGTTCTTAAATAAACGAAAAGATGTACTCGCACGTATCTCAGCAGGGAGGTTATTCCAGTCAAGTGGGGCCTTGACTCCAAAAGCCAATCTACCAGCTTGTTTTTTGAATGGCGGGACAACAAAATAGATCTGCTCGTTGAAGTGATAATATGCAACTTTTTCATATTTTAAATCTTTTCCTTGAGCCAGTATGTGCTAATATGACCCTTTATGAAAAGTCACTTAGCCCCATCTGGTGATTAGATCCGGAATACCGCGATTGCAAGATCTCCGTCGCGTCACGGTACCCAGGAAGTCACGTGTCTCACGAGGGTTAGGCTAACCCAAAGTGGCTAGCTGTTATGCTAGTGCTGGAGAGTTTTTAGCTCATGATTCCTGATTTTTTCCCATCTCTCCCTGCTTGAACACAGCTGATTTCTTTGAAGGAGTAAATAACCGCTCCTGTAGAAAGCTATGAAGGCTGAGGAGACATTTCAACAGGTAGATTTAGGCGTTTAGAAGCTGAAACAATATGCTAACTTCTGTAATGCAGTGATTTAAAACAGACACCAGAGGGAGCCCAAAACAAGCAAAACTGCATATTATCACTTTAAATCTAGTATTAATTACCTCTAAGAGGCACCAAATAATTTTTTTAATATCCTGGAAAATCAAAAGATATACACTTATAAAGAAACACTAACCAATCAAATTTGCGTCTGGCTTTTAGTGGGAGCCAAGACAAGTTTCTATACATACAGCAGTGGTGTGTTCTAAAGGGACAACGCAAAACAAAACGACAAATACTATTATAAATGACATCAAGAGGATGAAGGCGGGAAGCAGTAGGGTTTTGGTAAACTATGTCAGCATAATCTAAAATTGGAAATAAAAGTTGTGTCGCAATATATCTTCTCACTCTCAGATCAAAGCAGTATCTATAATAAACAAAACTATCCATATATATATTTTAAATATGAGAATGTTTGAATAAAAAGCTAATATTATTATATTTAACATTATCTTATACTAACCCTTGTTGAGATGTATGCAAGAGCCAAAAATCATCAAACAGAGAAGAAGAAAAAAACGTGAAAATCAATGAAAACAGAAACGTTTTTGTGAATATAAAACTCTGACTTTTTTCATAAAATCCCTCAAAAATAGTAAATGGTGTAAAGTAAGTACTTCAAATGATTTTTGAATGTGAAAATTGATGATCTACTGCAAGTACTTGTACATATACACATGTAAAAGTTGCTTCAAAGTACTTGTGCATCTATAGTATTTAACTCAAAATACTAAGGAGAAGCTTCAGTGTGGATATGGGGTAAATGACACTTCAGATAACTGGCTGTTCAGCTCAAAAGCAGTTAGAGACCACTGCTGTGTTAGGAGCTAAGTCTCTGAGGGAACCCTAACCAGGTTTGAAATCCCCCTATGCTTTTATTGAGATCATTATCGCAAATATTGCCATTGACAGAATCAGTTTCCTCATTTCGGAGCTCTGCGGTGCCGCATCTATTGAACGCCTGACTCTTCCTTTGAGAATCCTGCTTTCCAGGCCCTGACATGAAATAAAGCAGGAATGGAAACTGGAGCAGGAAATTGAAAAGAGGGGTCCTGTTGTGTTGTGGAGACCGCTGCGCCTGCTGCTATTTCCTCTGAACATGCCAGTGTTGTAGATTCACCAGATGTGTGTGCCCCGTCTAATAATCCTAACGGTCCTTGAGGGGAAAATTCTGGTCAGACGGTGGCTGCTGTATTGTTGCTGCTTCAAAGCTCGATTACGTTTTATAGTTTGGGCTGCTGACATGGTATGCCATTTGGCACCGCTGGTCCATCTTGGCTCCGTCAAAAGGACATGCAGCAGGATGCAGACGGCAGCTGGCACGCAGCTTGGTATTTCTGTGTGACTTACACAGACTTCTCAAATGTTTACTGACGGCCACAACTGGTTTAGAGCCTCAGCTGATTAAAACACTTCATTTCCAAAGAGATGAAACAGCACAATTTGTTCCTTTTACTAAAAGAAAGCAGCCACAAAATGAATCATCTTCAGTATACAATCAACCGTCAACTTCATCTTTAAGCCTCGTGTGCACCCACATCCAGAAATGTCTCAGACAACTTTGTCTGGAAGGTCGGATTGTGAGAAACTTCTAATTACGTCTAGCTGTTTGGTGTGCCGCTGGTCTGCAGGAAACAATTTGCAGCAGCTCCACTACGATAGGATGTAGACCTCCGTTCGCTCACCAGGCACACTCACCCTGCTGAGTAAAACACGTGCTTCTGTCTCCTCATGCTGCAAAACAAACCAACAAGGAGGGAGCAGATTCACGTCATAATGTGGAATCAACACACAACTTACAGTAAGAGCTACAATGTGTTTGCAGCTCATTCTCAGTAAAGTTCTGATAGTGTAATGATGGATCAAAGTATTTCAAAATGTCAGAGCAGATTTACTAGAAGAGTCTGAGATACTCCCGCTGTTGCGTAAGACTTCATGTGTTAATGCTTTTTTCCTCTTCCATGCAAAATCACGGCATTATTATAAAATTTTCCCTTAAAGATGTTAAATTGTAACATGATTTCTACATTAAACATTTGTTTTTATTGTGTGTTGCATTTAGAAGTATATTTGGAGGTTTGCATGCAGGGGCGGATCTAGAGGGGCGGCCAGGGGGGCACGGGCCCCCCTGACAACAAGCTTGGCCCCCATGTGGTCCCGTTAAGTGCTTAAGCCTGGGACACACAGAAGACGGATGCGTTGCGCCACAGAATCGCCGCAGTCTAGGGGGCACACAGGACGCGCTATGCAGCCTATTCAAGGCTGAACGCTTCTTGGAAAATCGCCGTATTAAAGCCGTAAATGCCGCGCCGCTTGAGATAGAACCCGAACCTATCTTAGCGCCTCCGCGTGGACCGGCGTTTGCGTTGCGTTCTCCGTGTAGCCACTCTCAGTAACTATAATGTTTTTGTTTTTTTTTAAACGGCGCGGGCGCGACGCATCCGTCTTCTGTGTGTCCCAGGCTTTAGCGTTTTAGAATGTACCCCTTTAAAAAAGCAGCTGGCCCCCCCTCAAATTTTTTTCTAGATCCGCCACTGTTTGCGTGGACTTCACTTGGAATCCTATAGGTTTAACATGATAAATAACATGAGCATCATGTTGGTTTTACATGCTATTCTATGCGTATCATATTTTTTTACCATGAAAATGTTCCAAATTCATACAAAATTGTGCAAAACTCTGGTGGTCACATCTTTTTTATATGTCTTACATTTTAACCTGTTTCCACATGTGAATGATATTTTGCTCATGTGTGAGGAAATATGTTTCCCTGTACAATTAAACTCATTTTCTGGTGCCCACAATAAACCCTGACCATAAGAATCAAGAGATTCAAACATTCTAAAATTAATACCCAACATCAACAGGTTCAACAACAGCAATACATTCTAATGACACGCAAAAAAGGAATAAAAAAACTACAAAAACATTCTAGGTAAAATGAAAATATATGAAATATGAACCGTAGTGCATGGAAATATCCATGCAATCTAAATAGTCATGTATAATATAAGGGAAATGAAATATGAAATACAAGTTTCTTGTTTATATAAAATGTATTATAAATATAATCCAGATCTTCCATCTTTTTATTCATTTATTATCACTGCTTGTTTGGATCGGTACCATTCCAGCAGATTCGATTTGTCACCTCTCTCCCTTTTTAAAGGGTAGAAAAAGAAAAATGGATTAAATGAAGAGATTTATTTTAGGACTTCCAGTTATAACCAGATGAGTCACTGACTGACTCATATGCCACTAATTGATCTCACTGCTTCCCATGTGAGACAGAATTAACAGCAAAAAAAAAAAAAAAGACCAAATGATTATTTTTAAACCTGAATCTTACAGAAGACTTCAGATGAATAGAAATAATTATCTGTCTTGTCTTTGATTGGTGCGCAGGTGTTAGCTTTACGTGACTCATAGTGATGACAGTGAATGCATCACGTCTGAATCTCATCGTCGACTGATGTCACTCACTGGTGTCCAGCTCAGAACGTATGAGTGTTTAATGAGGTCTGGTATTTATTAGTGAGCCGTTTATGTGATTAGCCTTAGAGGTTTAACCTGCGGGGGAAATGACTTGAATGGCTCTTGTGTTTATAGGTCAACTCGAAAGCCATAGACACGATTTGATCTGATGGTTTGGATTTTGACTCAAAAATGTGGGTGATTGTGTAGAAAAATATGAAAACTTAGATTAAATACTAGCTAATTATTTGTCTTTTAATTAAAAAACACATTATGTTTTGGGTATATTTGATCCAAAGGGATGTAAAAAAAAAAAAAAAAAAAGTTCACAAATAGGGGTTTTAAAGGCACCAAACACTATAAAGCAGAAAATGCATGAAGACAAAAGACAGTAAATGCCATGAGTGTGATTAAAAGAAAGAAGCACAAGCAATACACATTAGAAACAAAGAAAAACAAGTCAAAAACTCAAAGGTTCCAATAAAAACGAAGCACATTTACAAACAAGGAACTGAAAGTAAACACCAACACCCTAACACTGTGACATGTGTGTATTTGGATCCAGTACAGATTAAACAAGAGCAGTCCAAGACCAAATACTTCTGGGAAAGTTTAATTAAAAAAAATGACAAGACTGAAATCCAAACTTAATCTCTGGAGCCATAAAAGGAAGTCCTGAAAGGCAAAAGATCAAATCCAATTCTCTGATTAGTGAACAGGTGGAAAACAGCATTTTACTTCTGAATCATAAACCAGTTTTTTCTTCTTTGTTTGGTTTCATTACAGAAAGGATGCATCAGTGACCTAATGTAGAGTAATCTGTCCCACCCAGATCTGTGCAGCTCAAACCAGCAGTAAAACCAGCACAATGTGACTCTTTATCCAGTGGGTTTAAGTGCACAGCCACAGTTATGTAACAGAAGATAATCCACCGTTACCACAGTAATGCTGCTGTGAAATGAGCAAACGGGCTTTTTTTGACCTGGTTGTCTTGTTTTGTTTTATTCTGTTTGCTCTACTGCTGCAGCAATTTACTCACTTATTATTATTATTATGGTTTCTCTTTTTTAAACAAAACTCATATATTTGAAGACATTTTTGAATTTGAATTTTTATCTTCGTGACCCCTGGATAACCTGCATTAAAGGCACAGGAGAGGGGGGGGGGGGGGTTGAGGCAAACCGAGAGAAAATCTGCCAACAGACACAATCACAGCAGCCCTTGTTGTCAAGGGACTCAAATGGAATCCCTGAAATTGTACACATTTGAACTCCTGCAACCATGCTTGGCTGGTTTTGACAGGATTGGCTGGTGTTTTGTGTCTTGGACACTGTTAATCCTTTTTTATCCACTTGCTGCACCTTAAACTGTGAGGGAATACATCAAATGAGCTGTTTGCTTCTGCTGGTTGATTATTATACCCATCTTTAGTCAGTTGCAGAGAAAAAGATATGAAAAAAATGTTTTGAAAGAAATAATAATAAAACATGTTGACATAAAAGTTTTTAAAATCATATTATTGCGCGACAATTGAAATGGTTTGATATTAATATATCAGCTCTTTGAGTGACTTTAGTTTGGAGAAATGGAGATTGGTTCTCATCAGACAGATGAGCAAACAATTAAGTGTCTTAACGCTGAAAAACAACTCAGAGCATGCTGTGCAAACATTTCAATATTCTGAAATTCTAGCCAGAAATGTTTTATGTTCTGCTCCAAAAGTTTAAATTGGTTCTTGAGGTTGTCCAGAAAGGCCTGATGGACTCTTCCAAGCAGATACAGGTGAAGACATGTATCTCAGGCCTTACTACTAAAGTCTCAAAGGAGTACCTTTGCATTTTTTTGGTTCAAAAATAACTAAAAGGAAAATAAAATTTGACAAACAATTTAACAAATTGGAAATTGTTGATCAGATTGACCCTTTTTTGCCTCCAACACACAAATTCCTATTTAGATTTCTGAATTTTAAAAAATGCATTAAGTTCTGCAGCTAATTTAACCCTCCAGCAGTCCTGGAAATCTGACCCCACCGGGCCCGCCAGGGGGAGGAGGGAAAACCCGAGCGCGATAAACATGAGAGAAAGGGGAGGACGGAAAGCAACACCCGCTCTCCCCCCGGGTCATCCGAGTCTCCTAGATGTCCCCCCCCCCCCCCCCCCCCCCCGGCTCAACAAAGCGAGCGAGGGAGGGGTGCCATGGACTTCTGTGGGGGTCAGTTTCACCCCCCCTAGGATGTTCCGGGGGGAGCACCCCCCCCCCCCCGGACCCCTGCTCAACAAAGCAAGTGAAGGAGGGGGGAGGGAGGGGTCCCCCCTCTCCGGGGGTGCCAGGGACCTGTGGGGGGTCCGTTTCACCCCCTGCTCGAGCGAGCGAGCGAGGGGTCAACACCCTGTCTCTGCGCTCTGCCTCTCTTGTCTTTCCGACGGCCGAGGAGGACAAAAAAACACGAGCTCAATTAATATGAGAGAAAGGAGAGTACGAAAAGCGGTCACCCGTGTCTCCTAGACCCCAGGGGTTTCGGAGGGTGCCCTGTTTCTCCCCCATCCCGTGTCTCCTAGATGTTACGGGGTGCTCCGTGGTGCTCAAGGGGTCCGGAGTACCCCAGGGTTCTTGGATGGGGGGTTGTCTCCTAGACCCCATGGGGTGCTAGGGACCCCCTGGTGCTCAAGGGGTCTGGAGTACTCCAGGGGCCTCGGATGGGGGGAGGGCCTCCGGAGGGGGTCCCCCCCACCTCAGGGGGGGGGGGGCATTCCCCCGGGGTCTACTAGATGTCCAGGAGCGGGGTCTGGTCTATCCCCGGAGGGGCCTGGGGTCTCTCGGATCCATCACCACATCCCCCCTCCCGGATCCCCAAGGGGTCCCTAGGGCAAGATGGGTCCTGCTCGTGGAAGGTGGGGTCTGCGTACTCCCTGTGTTAGGATCGCAGAAGGGTTAAAAAATTATTTTATTTAAAAAAATCATCCAGTGTATAATAAAATAAAATTAAATTAAATAGTTACGTACTAGGGTGGTTCAATTAATGGAGTCAAGAAATCTCCCTCTTTCTATTTCAAAGTTTCAAAACTTTGATAATAATCATTACCAGTAATTAAATCTTACACATGGTGCCCTCAAAAATAGAAACAAATCCTGCATTTTAGCGTCTTGGTTAATTTATATTGTTTTGTTCAGTTAAATCAGTGACTGAACAGCAAACACTAAATCTCTGGACTTTAATCAAGTTATCTGAATGCACAAACACACACTCTCAGAGCCTTGTCTCCTCTCATGGGTGGCTGAAATCTTACAATTAAATAAGATAATGGCCAAGAGGGACTTTATTAGATTATTTCAGAAAAATTTAAGTAAAACTGCACCGCAGTCTAAAGCAATACCAGTAATTTCCCCTTTTATTATCATTTATGGTTTGCATGCCCCAGCATCTTTCCCGGTCTGTCTTCCCCACTTTTAACTTGCATTAACTTACAGTGTGTGAATGTGCCAACGTTAGCTTATCTGCTAAAGATAATGCTGTGCTCTCTGGAGAATGCTCTGCCATCACCGCTTTGGAGGGATGGATCTTCCCGTTACAGCGTGCAGGAAATCCATCGACTGCTGTCAAAGCAATTTTACACTGATGGCACAGTTTGAGTTTCCTGAAGATCTTTGGTGAATACTCAAAGACAAGTTGATGAAAAATGCTGCAAAATACAATGCATTGGTAGGCTGGTGTTTCTAAAAGAGGATGATTATTTTATCAGTTTTATCAGAGCATATAGTCAAAGAGAAGAAGTGACTGACAGATGGCACATTTTCACTGTTTGATTGACCTAATTGAAGGAATTCTGACTATAACTTTTAATATTTGGCTGAAATTGTAGGCAGCATGTTGGACGGTCAAAGGTCTGCAACCATTAAGACTGAAGGATTCAGAGAAATGTATTAATAAACTTTTTTTTAGGCTTCAGATGTTTTGAGGTACGTTTGAGGCTCTTATTGTGAAGGATTGAAGGAAGTTCTTTGAGTTCCACTTTTGTTTTTAATAAAATGCCTCAAAATTTATAGTTTATTCCATAAAAAACACACCCAGAACCCTCGATTACAATGATATTAATAAATTAAATAGAAAAAATAAGACTGCAGGAGCACAGTGGGGTTTAATTTAATAAAATTTTTCATTCAATCACCTCAAATCTGAAGTTTTAGATGACATCACCATATATCAAATAACAAACCATAACAAATCTCTGTTGTTTGCAGTGACAGGCTGCTCTAATTACAAAATAATGTAGTAGTTGTACTTATAAAAACCAGTTCTACAGGTTACATCCTTCCTACTGTGGGTCGATCCTGACTTCTTTGTTTCTCACATCTTTAGCTGCATTGTTTTAAAACACAGAAGTAACTGTATGACGCAGAGCCATCGTTAGTAAAATCCACTGAGTACACGCTCTTATTTTGAATGGAAAATCCAGCATTTGTGCTGTATGTGTCCCTCCACCTAGTAATAAATCCTCCTGAAGGCAACAAGCTCTCACATGTTCGCCGTGGTTTTGGAAAATCGTCCAGGCATTTTTTTCTTTCCTGGGAAAACCCAAGAGGAGGAAGGTGAGGCTGACTGCAACACGTTATATCATTTTATCACCATGCAACGTTGAGTATTTCTAATGGAAATATCTTGGGGGGACAGCCAGGGTACTTTATGTGTACTTTATGTGTGTTTTGATATTGTGTTTTTAGTTTTTCTTACATTAAAAGTTTGAATTTTACTCTTTTGGTTCTCCAGTTGGATTTAGACTTGCAGGAAATAAGCAACATTTCTTTTAAAAATGATAAATTCATAGTGACTTTTACTGCTTAAGATCAGGAAGTAATCTTGAGTCTAAACTTTGTCCAAAGCACAACATGTAATTCAAGAATTAAATAAAATTGTAGCACCTTTTAAAACATTATAGGGTGAGATTTTTTTAAAATGTAAAGCCTAAAAAAAATTGCAAACATTAAAATCTTCATAAAATGGAAAGCAAAATACAAATTATTTATATTTTATTAGCCAGGTTTTGCTTTTATTTTCATTTCCTGATATGGGACCACAAACCTCATGTAGCAGACTAATGAGCAACGATTCATAAAACTTGCCTGAATTCTGCTAAAATGTATGAAATAAGAATGACTCATATCCTGTTTTATTGCTGAGAATAAACTAAAATGTAGACAAAGAAAACAGAAAAGAGTCACATTAAATTCAGAGAAGTGAGTGATTTCTACAAAAATTCTATAACTATTATCTTTAAAATATTGTGTGTAAACTTTATTGCTAAGCAGGTGAAAATCAATATTATTTTTGCTTTTGTTTTCCATTAAAAAAATATGTTTTGTTGGCTGTCTTTTTGTATTTTAATCCTTTATGGTACTGGAAACATTTGCAGTAATTAATGCAAAATTAATCATAGCCTATTTATCACTAAACTTTAATATTCTGACTCCTTTTAAACACGTTGTTATTCATATTCTCTGTAGCTGATTTGTCATAAAAGGACCAAAAATTTGTTTTTTTTCATGAACAACTTGAACATCAAATTTCATTCATACTTTCCCCCCTCTGCTGTCAATCACCCAGGCCCCTCCCACTACGGAAACCCAGGAGGTTGTCCTTCACGTGATGAGTCCAGTATGGTGGAGTTGTCGGCTGAATGATTTGAGACCGAACCGACAGGTCCAAACCGGCCGGACCGCGGATGCTACCGGACCTGAGAGGAGACAGAACCAGCTCCCAGGTGGGTCCAGTCCAGGTCGTGTTCTGGTTTTTCTGGCTTGTTGCGCTTTTTCTTTTCGGATCCGGTTTACTGTCTCCATGCTGATTATTATTATTAATATTAATATTAATTTTATTGTTATTGTCAGCCGGAAAAAAAGACGCACAAATTGCGCAACACACGCACCGACACCAGTTTGGGGTGTTTTTAAAGAATGTCGATTAAACGTGTTGTGCAACTTGTTGACTAAAATGTGTCAAACTCCTCTGGAGACTTGATTTAAAGTAAAAAAATTCTACTCGTGTTGCAACACATTCTCCTCCGCGGTTGTTTTGTTGTCATTTACAGTCAAAATGTTGATGAAACGTTACCAGATGTTGTGCAGAATTATGTCACCCAGGGATCTTACAGTGCACCGAGAGGAGCTTTGGATTCTCAGGCAGCTCATCTGTGATCATTTTTTTCGTGTGTGTGAGGAGAGAGCAGTGTTTGTGTTAGGAAGGTCTCCGCGGCCGCAGCTTTGGGTGTAAACTTGTGTCTTCATGGAGTGTAAACACAGGAGGAGCTGCTGAGACTCATGTTAACCCTTTACAGACCTGGAAACGTCCAGACCCCACAGGAGCAGGATCACAGGAACCCTGTAAAAGTTTTAATCAGAGCAGATGATTTAGATGTGCACTTTTGCAAAAAAAAAAGAAGTTTATATTTGTGCAAAACATTTGCAATAAATCAGGTCATCCTGCTACTTTTGGAGTTAATATATTTATAAATGTTTTAATGCTTGTTTGTAGCACCCCCTAGTGTTCGTTTTAAATCACTGCTGTAAAAACGTTAGCATTGTCTTTGCTCAGAAACACCTAAATCTAACTGTTGAAATGTCTCCTCAGCCTTCATAGCTTCCTACTGGAGCGGTTCATCACTCATTCAAAGAAATCAGCTGTGTTCAAGCAGGGAGAGATGGAAAAAAAGCAGGAATTATGAGCTAAAAACACTCCAGAGCAGGAATTCCCACACCCCTGGGGGTGCGCGAGCTGCCACTAGGGGGTGCGAAAAGTGAAAACTGTAATGGTGGAAATTTGAAATAATTCCACATTTACAGTGTTTTTTCCCCACTCAGTAAAAATGTGTAAATAAACATGTATACCATTATTGTGTGGAGCTGTGGGACAATATTTGGATGAACTGAGTCTTTTCTGTCAATCATGCCCTTTCAAGCAGACCTTTATTTTGAAGGCGACGATAACTTTTACTATTAGTTCCCTTCCGCGGCTGGACTGTTTACCTCGTCAAATGGATATTATTTATTCAAAGAATCCTTCTTGACAGCTTGTAACAACTCTGCCGATTGATTCCATATGTGTCCTTATTTAATCAACTCCATGGTGAGTCGTTTTCTTTGTTTCTTTTGTTTTTACTAAAGATGCAGCGCTACTTTCTGCCGCCGATGAGCTAATGGCTAACGGAGCTGGGTGTTAATTTTTTACATAATTTAAAAACACTAAGCAGTTAGTTAAGCGAACCGTCAGCTTAATCCAGTGTAGTAACCTCCTGCTCACTTCCAAACATTTGATCAGCACTCCCCCATACACACCCGCCGTCTTTACAAGATAAGCGCATCACATGGAAATGCGAGGGGCATTTACTGACCGTAGGACGCGCGACTCTTACAGTAGTCCTCGGTTACATATGATTAGGTAGGTACCAGGAATTTGTTCAAATGTCAAAGGTCTCCATCCGGGGATTGTGGGTGCGCAAACACGGCTGGGACATAGAAGGGAGTGCGCAGCAAAAGAAGTTTGGGAACCGCTGCTCCAGAGCTAGCATAACAGCTAGCCACACTGGGTTATCCTAACCCTCGCAAGATGACTTTGTGAGACTTCAGGGTCACCGGACCGGAGAATGAGAAGTTGCAACCCCCCTCAAAGGTCATATTAGCACATATTTGATCAAGGAAAAGATTTAAAATATGAAAAAGTTACATAGTGTGCCTTTAATGCTAAAAAAAGAGCAAAATATAGGAAAAGAAAAACTAAACAACCAAACATATCTCATCACATTATATAAAAAGAAAATCCACAAAAATGATTTAAAGAATAAAGATGTTGATTTTGCACAGTGTTGTAGGTGAATTAATCAAGAATGTAAAAACTGTAAATCTGCAAATTATTTTTGAATTCAGTGCAGACAGTTTCAGTAAGTGGTGCACAATGTGTGGCCCTTCAGCCGTCTGCAGACCTCAGGGTGAGTTCTGTGTGGCCCTCAGCTCTAATCCAAGAATGATAGCATTTTGGCTGCTCTTGATGCACATAGACATAGCAAAATCATAAAAATCAATCATAACAAGTTATTTTGGCACTCAGTTCATCTTTCAGTAAATTTATAGAGAATGACAATAGAGGATTGGTACTTTCTACAAAAACTACAATCAGAATCTTTATGGGAGCTGCAGCATGATAAAAGTAATGGTAAAATAAAGATGTAAAAGTGTTTAACTTATCATATGTAAGAGTACGGACTCATAAAACAATCATGATCGTGTGTGTGTGTGTGTGTGCATGTATCTGTATAGGCATTCTATTAATTTGTTTTTTATATACAATTTATCATTCAACCTAAAGCTGAAACAGACTGATTTATAACCAGTGTTATTATAGAAGCATTTTATTGAACTGTTTGTCTTGTTTTGACAGAATGACTTCTATTAAAAATGTAAACATTAAAGAAAAATAATGCAGTTCAGTATTTTACTCAAAGAGGCGCGTCTAACACAGCTCCAGACCATCATGATGTAGACGTTCCTTTAGTTGTTAAACTACAGTGAATTGATGTTATTGGCTGGCCATATTAAACTCTTATAATAAACATAATGATCATCTCTGAAAAATGTTGACTCGATTGTAATTTGAAGTAGCCACAAGTCATATTGCGTCTTAGCTTCTTATTTCTCTGTGGTGTCTTTCTGAGGAAGCGTTCACATGACTCTGTGGTTTGTGATGATCATTCCAGAACTTTTTGTTTTTTCTTCAGAACTAACATCTTAATGACTTTTCTGTTTCTTGTCTGGTGATCACGCTGTTATGGAATGTGCAATAAGTCTTGGCTGCTTTCTGCGCTCCCTGATGATGAAGAGTCAAACATTTTGTCTTCTGATACATGGCTTCTGCATCTCGTTTATTTACTTATTTTTGCTGTTTCTGTTTGCTTTTAACTGTGATTTAATCATCACAAATAAACTTTATAAGTGAATAAGTTAATAATGTTCTAACAGTTTGTTATCCAGCCGAAGGATAGAGATTCCAGATGTCTATTTGTTACTGTGAAAAGTCCATAAAAGAAAAATCAAAGTAAAAAAAATAGGGTCATCAATATTGAAATTTAGACCAGGTGGCCACCAAGGCCAAAATCCAGAATATATTTTATATTTTCTTCACACTTGATTAAAAGTGTGCAGTCACTGAAACCCATAGAGCTCTGGAAATGACAGGAAACTAAAGAGTTAAGATTTAGTTCAACATGCTAGGACAAAATAAACAACAGAACAGCTGATCATTCAATGTATTTCTGTGATCATGTTTAGGAATGAAATGAGGTTCGAGTTGAAATCATATTTTGGAAGAGAGACACAATTTATGACATTTAAATTATTACTAATTTTTATAAATCCAAAGTTTACCAATAAGGAGTGATTTATAGCTTACTCACTGATCTGGACAAATTTTTTATTTACAAAATAAAATTCGGGTCCATATTTTATGTGATTAAAAAATTCCAAAAATAGTGTTTAATGTCACATTTTTTCTTTATAAATCTATTTAAATTTAAACTAAATAATTAAAAGTATTTTTTATTTTATTGATTTATTAATTGTGTAAATTCAGTCATTATTCAGGGTTTTAATGCATAATTGTTGAAGGACCTTTACTAATATTTTGCTTGCAGTTCTGTCACAGTTTAAATTTATGTATTTTGCTTGTGTGTAATACATTCTTGTGCCACCAGAGGGCACAATAGCACGAGACCGCCACTAAAATAACCATAGATGGAGAGGTCAGCTTGTCACATTTAGGCCCTGTCTCAATACTCGCACTTCCACCCTACGTTCTTCAGTGAAGTGCACTTGGAATTATGGGTAATACCCTTCGCTGAAGTGTGCACCCATGCGGACTTCGTCGAAGTGCGTAGCGAGGGTGGAAAAGGGGGCGGGGCCAAGGTCCGGATTCTACAGCCAGGAGAATCGGGATACCCTAAGCACTCGCGCACCTCCGCGGGAACGCGCAACTGAGGGGCGCGAGGGTGGAAGTGCGAGTATTGAGACGCCGCCAAAGGCTGTGTTCAAATTCAGGGGTAGGATGCTTCTGAGGACGTGGACTTGCTGGTCTACCTAGGTTGGGTCCTTGCTCGACCGCTAAGACCGGAAATAAACGGCGCTGAATTCGGACGGTCTAGCTTCATACTTATCCCCGCCCCTCAGTCCAGTCGCTTAGCAACTATGACAGCGCCGACAGACAGGCTAAAGCTAATAAAATGGATCTAAAGAAACACTTTGAGCTCTTTTATGGTGACTTGTTTCCTAAACTTTCCATTTAAAACATTCAAGCTAGCTTACATTGATTTCTTGTCTTAAATGACATGAAAATAAAACATTCAAACTCTTTTGTGGAGATTTTTATTATTAAACTTCATATAAAAATAAGCAAAAAGTTCCTAAACACAAGCTTTTTATGATGTTTTGAGAAACTGACATTTAAAACTGGACTGCTCTCTGGTTTTTTCTGCTCCTTCTGCAAAATTGATGAATCGGTAGAATCCAACGGGACTTGTGTTATAAATTCAATAAAGTTAAAAAAAAAAAAAGTCAAATCCAACGGCGGCACGCAAAGCATCCTGGGATAGCCTTGGCCAGCGAGGATACACCAGACCCATCCTCAAAATTGGGGTGGAGCGAGGACGCATTTTGAGGACGCACGGATGAGTATCCTTCGAGTTCGGACAGCACTTGTCGCGGCGCTGTGACGTCATCGGCCTCGAAATGCGTCCTCATAAGCGTCCTACCCCTGAATTCGAACACAGCCACAGTTCCTCATGAAAGCACAGTGTGGAGCATTGACAGTGTGGCATGAGTTTACGGTTAACCGGTTATTAACCATTAAGAGCTTCAATAGCCAGTTAAACGACATCTTGGAAACGTGCATCCCCATCATCTATCCTACATAAAACGCTGTAGAAACATTAAATGTTATCATCAGAACCCTCTTCTGCTAACGGTTGCATGATTTTTATTGCCTGCTTTTCATTTAGTTTGCTAAAACACAGCAAAAACACAGGTTGGTGGTTACCATGGTGACTAATGAGCCACTAGCTGCAGTTTTAACGTTTTTTTTTTGTTTTATTTATTTTATACTTTTTCTACCGTTAATACATAGAAATACAGATGTGTTTCAAAGCTTAGATTATTTCAAAGCTCATGCTGTTTTGAAATGTTCTAGTTGTTAGTGTGCAAACTGTTATGTGGAGTGGAGCAGTGAAGGCCTAAAAACAGAGAAAACAAAGAAAATGAGCATTCTTTGAAGCTGATGTGACAACAGAATAAGACGTATATTCTAAAAGTTCAGTCGAGCTTTGTTCTTTCATTTTTCCAGTTTGGTTTTCCTGCAGTAATTCCATTAATAAGATAATTTAGCTCAGTTCCACTGTGTTTGGTCTAGCCTAACTTCCCCCTGTCATTCAGCTCAAGCTGGCACTGAGAACATTCGCTTGTTTGTGGACAGTTTGTTGATGTTATCACACTAATGAATTCTAATGGGCTCTGTTGTGCTTTGGGACAAATAAGGTGGCAGAATCCTGCCACCCAGCAGGAATTCGTAAACAGTTTGGCTAGGTCTTCTGTTCAACACGTTACAGTACCTTTGTTTTGTTTTTTTTGTCTGCATGCATGCAATAGTCTGTCTTATCTTGATTACATGCATTGTTTTAGGAGTAGACAGTAAAGTCTGAATAAGGAGAATTAGTTAAACCCAGACAACTGTTTTTATTTGTTTCAAAGAAAGCAGTTTGCAAAAGTCTCCATGATTTATTTCCTCCTTCTTATTTGGCTGCTTGTTTTTTTTTTTAACAGAAAGATGGTTGGATTTTGGCCATAGGAGAGAAAAGGACTCAGAGCAATAGCATGGACTCAAACCTTTCAACAAGCAACTATGCAGAAGCTCTCAGCCTCAACTGATGCAATTTGAGGCTTGATGAATCCTTGTGTTGATCCTTGTAGTCATCCAATGAGTTCATGGCTGTGAATTATTCTCCCATACCCAGCCTCTTATGCTCTGTTGTGCCTTACATCTCTGGTAATAAACCCATTTTAGCTCCTTTGTGCTTTGCCAGGACCTTGTCCTGACTTTGAACCCACTTTTGCTCTCTAGAATCAGCTAACAAGTTGTGGAAGGCATTCCTGATCGGTCACATGTTGCTGGGTCAAACCCGGCCAAGGCCTTTTTTTTTTTTTTAAGAGATTTGATCAAAAATGACATGCCCAAAATGAATTGAATATATCTCAAGAACTACAAGGTTTATTTGAATGGTTTTGGTACCAGAATAAAGGTAAGACTCCAGAGAATACTCCAAATGTCTAAAAATCAACACTTGTCTTTCTGACTGAAATTAAATAATATTGGCACACACAAGAAAGAAAAAAAATTTCCGCCATAAAAAAATCACTTTGCAATTTTATTATTCCCTTGAAAGTATTCTGTTGCAATCCAAAACATCTAGCAATCCAAAGAACAACATCTTACCCTTTGCTGAGCCAAAATTAATGCCAAAAAAGTAAAAAACAGACGATTTAGAGAAGTATTAGTGGATAAAGATCCAGGCGGATCTTGTAATTTAGCCATTTTGGCATTTAGGCACCTGTGGGTACAAATGGGCCAGTACAAATTTCTCTGTTTTTTTTCTTCTTATTTTTCCCACTTATATTTCACCATAGATAGTAGTTCCATCTAAAAAAAATTGTTCTGGAGGATTTTTAGGAAAATCAACAAAATGGCTGTTTACCCATTCAAGAAAAAGAGGTAGGACCAGGTTTATATTTGTGACTTGAGGAAATCCGCCTCAATTTCCATATGTTTTGCCAGCTATCTCAGTGAATTTTGCATGTAGGGTGATGATACACATATTGTTGGAAAGAGCAGAGTTTAGACTTTAATTTAAACAGTGGTTTGTGTGGATAGGATTATGTTGAATTGTTACTTTTGTGTGTTTTTCTTGGTGTGTTAATTTAGCGTCTATTTTCTATTTAATTGCTTATTATTGGAATTTAATCATGTTGAGGTAGAAAACGTTGTTTTCCTTGTTTAGACAAGATTCTTCCCATTCAGAGGATATGCATCATGAATATATTAATAAACATTATGCCAGTCTTTGGAAGGAATTTAAACAGGAAGTGGCATGGGTCCCCTAATCAGGGGACCCTAGGGTTTAAAGGGTTAATGGCTGCATGCTTCACTTTATCTCATTCTTATTTCATTATAGCAGACATAAAGTCAAATATCTACTGTAAACTTAGGTTTTGTTGCAACTACACTTTAAATTGAACCTCGTTCCATTATTTATTTTGTCTTCGGATATTAAGGAGAGTTTTTGTGATGCGTATGCTACGATAAATACATAAAAATGTTTATGTTACATAATAAGAGGTAGACTTCAGTGAATTGCTGACTTTCAATTATGATTATGTTGACTATAAATTGAATCTTGATCTGAAAGTTGCACTACTTTTTGTTACCTGAATATTTACACAGTTAGGTACTGGACCCTGATTGCAGTACAAAACCATGCAGAATAAGGAGTCACCCAATAAATTTGACTGGTGAACTGAATCTCAGAAATTGGCCTGTAAATGCATCATTGCCAAGCAGCAATAAAAATAATTTTGTCCTCATTTTGTAAAATCATTGAACTATAGAAACCAGCTTAAATATCAAAAGATAAATACAAAGAAAACGTTTGGCTTCTGTCACTCAGCATTTAAAAATAATACCTCTAAATAATTCTTAGAGAATTTGAAGCAGTGGCTGAATTTGTCACAAAAAGGTGCTCAGGCCTAGAGATGCACTCAGTGCGTTTACATGCACATCTAAGTCGAGCTAGGTCGATCTTATGTTAATAAACTGGGAGCCTTTATCCTAGTTTACATGTCTGTTAGAAAACCGAACTCTTAAATGAAGTTCGCTCCACTCCGCAACGATAGGGGGCGACATGCGCCCTTTCCTGTCGGTGTTCTGCCGGTTGTTTTCTAAGCATTTAAAAACTCTTGTTCTAAACGCTTCTATCGGCCACGAATTTGATGGGGCGTCTTCGTGTACCAAGCGCTGGCAAGCTGTCTGTTTGTTTTTGCTGCTATCGTCTTTTACCGTTCGTATTCCCACCTCCGTGGTGTCGTCACTCTCGGAGGAGGAGCGCCCAGCCGGCATTAGCTCGACTAAGCTGTTTACATGGAGGAGGAAATCGAGCTACAACCGCATTATCTGGGTGCTTTAGCTTGATTAGATCCAGTTCCACTTCAGCCGGACTAACGTGTTTACATGCAGTTTTAAAAACCGACTTGAGTCGATTTAAGGCAATAATTCAGTTTTCTTTACTGCATGTAAACCCGCTGACTGATCCAGCTTTTTCAGTCCTGATACCGATCCCGATGTTTGGGCTTTGTGGATCGGTCGATTCCCAATATCCACCGATACTAATGCAAACACTAAAATATTGTAATATCAGACATAATAAACCTCAAACATAATATAACTTCAGGGTTTCCCCCAGAAAAGTTGCTAATCCCGGTGGTAGAGAAGCCCACAGACAGACATCCCCAGACCCTCTGCTTTTTCTGTCATACGGACTACAACTAGAGAGAGAGACAACTAGAGAGAGAGACAACTAGAGAAAGAGACAACTAGAGAGAGAGACAACTAGAGAGAGAGACAACTAGAGAGAGAGACAACTAGAGAAAGAGACAACTAGAGAGAGACAACTAGAGAAAGAGACAACTAGAGAGAGAGACAACTAGAGAGAGAGACAACTAGAGAGAGAGACAACTAGAGAAAGAGACAACTAGAGAAAGAGACAACTAGAGAAAGAGACAACTAGAGAGAGACAACTAGAGAGAGAGACAACTAGAGAGAGACAACTAGAGAGAGAGACAACTAGAGAGAGACAACTAGAGAGAGCTGAACTAGATCACTTTGTTTTAGCTTTGTAGCTTTAGCCACAATTAGCAGCTGTTAGCTACTGTTAGCTTTCCTCTGGAACAATCCTGGACTGGTACAGACTCACTCGGGTTCTGAGGCTTAGCCCGGTGGGAAGCCAAGGAAAGCCCGGTGGGCCACCGGGTTTATAAGGCACTGGGGGAAACCCTGAACTTGGACCAGAAAACCCTCAAATTGTCTAACATTTGTAATTTGTGGGTTACAGTGTAAAGTAATGTAGTTTGCCGCATTATTTCTCTGCTCATAATCAGGATAAAGTGTAGTAAATAATATCGGATTCAGTATCGGCCAATTTTACCGATCCACCGATGCAGCTAAAAGGCCTGGATCGGCACCGATATCCGATCCAGTATCGGTATCGGTGCATCCCTACTCAGGCCAAATGCCTCATCTATTAATGTTGGTATGATACAAAATCTTTGTTATGGAAAAAAAAATCATTTTCTTTGATAATGTAGGGTAGTAAATTTGAGAAAATATGGAAGACATGGAAATCAAACATGGCAATTATAGACAACCTTCATATGTTTTAACTAGAAATAAAATATCATGAGCTGTTTTGTTTATTTTTTATTTATTTATGTATAAGCTTGAATGGTGTAAAATAAGTCCTATTGTAACCTCGATGAAATTTTTAAAAGTTAATTCAAAGTAAAATTCTTTCACGTTGATTTAATTGTACTAGATTTATTTAAAGTGAAGATTCAATCGCCTAACAGTTTGTCGGAGCTCTGATCAAGAGGAAAAGCGATCTTCATTTGCATCTTGATACCAGACCTTCTTGTTCGTTGTCGTCTGACCAATCTGCCAACAGCTGATTCATGAGATTTCTTGCGGTCAGAGCTGACACTGTTCTGTTGCAAACGAGCAGCAGGGAATATAGTGTTACAGTGGTGCCTTAAACACCAGGTAATTTGTCCTCTCAGCTCAGTCTTCTCACGTTTACTCTCCTCTCAGTTTTTTACTATATCTCCTTTGAGAATTCACATTTGTTTTCATGTTTTATTTTAAAATTTTACTTCGTTTTTTGCCAACAATAAAGAAAAATCATGAGAGTTGGTCTACAAGCGATGCATCTAATCCCACTCACCATCTGAATAATTTATAGTCAATCAGGACTGAGAGGTTGAAGCAGTCTTCTTGGCACACATGCATTTTCAATGATTCATTTCACGAGCTATGCAAGGGGTCTCTTAATTGTTGTTTACTGCTCACTATCCAACCACATGTTATTTTTATGCTATTGAGATTACTCCCGACAGCGCTTAGAGTGCTTGGGAAATAAAGTCCATTAGGAAGTCCGATGGAGCTGTTTTTTTTTCTGTCAAGCGTTGTGAAACTTTACTGCACAAAAACAATAAATCCCATCCAATTTGAAGCATCGGTCTGTGAGAGTGAATTATTGAGGGGATGCCAGAGACGTGTTTTATGAATCCACGTTAGAGGAAGAATACTTGCGATGCTGAACTGAGATGTGGTTATTAAAGAGGGGTTACAGTTTGAGATAAAAGTAAAAACAGGACTTCTGGCCTCCATTTGAGCATGATTTTGAGTGCATTATAGATTAAATGCCTCAGGTTATTGCTGATGTAGCACAAAACGTTAAAAGAAATACAGCTAGAAGTCTCAACGGTGCAGCTTTTTTGAGAGAAATCGAGATTTCATCTGGGAATAACATCACTTCCCTCCAGCTGATAGATTGATCACTCTTTTTTGACACTTTATGCTTCGGTAAGTTCATCAGTGACCACTGGAGCATCATCAGACCTCCTGGGCATCACAGTGCTGTTGATATATGTGTGATGAAATCTGAACTCCTGTCAGACAAACGGGAAACTAAACCTTCCTTTTGTCAGGATGTAAATAAAACTGTTATATTAGTATCAAAGCTGGATTTTATTTGCGTTAGAACAAACTTCTGAGTGTGCCATAAAGCGGCTCTCTGGATTATTTTTCTCTGTATCAAAGTTTTCTAAATGTTTTAAATGATATTTCAGGTCTAAACTATGATCTATGGGTTGAGTTCCACAACATCTGTCATTCTGATGAAGACCCTCCTTCCTCCTAGAGACCCCTTTCCATTATTTCTTGCCGCCGACATTTTTCAGCCAATGAAATTCAAATTTCTGCATTGTCTGAACATGCACGCGCATCGACCAAACCTGTACCAGTAGGGGGCGCTGTCGTACAGGACGCTCCGTGTGTTTCTCTGCCGTCTCAGCCGTTCACTGAGGACTCACGGCTCATTTCTACTAAAAACCTACCCATTCTCCAGATAAAGATGGATTTATTTTAATTTTTAAACCATTCACCTCACAGAATGGCAAGGCTTGACAGGATTATGCGTTTATTTTGGTCAGAAAGTTCATCCAGGGCCGAGTCAAGTTCAGCTTCAGAGTCCAGCAGCAGCTCTCTGCTAACAGAGCTAATATCAGAAGCAGCAGGGACAGAGAGGGCTCATCAGACCCTCGTAGTGTTGTTGGAATAAGATTGTGAACTGTGAGTGATTAAACCCTACACATTGAGCTGTACAGTTCATGTCCGAAGTATATGCGCCGCGCGCACGCGCGACCGGACGCGCGTGTTGAGATGTTTTGAGGAGGAGCCTTTGGACGCTAGATTCAAAAACTGCTCTCCTGATGAAATCCTCCAGAGTGCGGCTTTAAACATGATATTTTTTTATTTATTCACATCCCATACTACACTGAAAAAAGAAAACAGGGGTCTGACTCTAAAAAAATTGAAGTAATCGGTCACAAGTAATTAAATTAAGTTCTTTCAAAGTAAATTATTAAGTTTGTTCAAAGTAAACTTAAAAAGATTAACTCGGATAAACCTAATTAAATTACTTGTGACCGATTACTTCAACTTTTTTAAGTTAGACCAATGTTTTCTTTTTTCAGTGTGATAATAAAGATTCATTGTTTAATTTTAATATTCATTCAGTTGGCAAACGCATTTCATTCATTTCTCATCTTTAGCAAAAAACACCAGGAATGTTGACGTGCGACTCATCAAAATAAGAGCATCGAGTAACGCCCAGAACACAGAGAAAAACACCTACAGGGCGCATCAGAGTGTATATTATCTGTCTTCATTTTACTAAAGTTTACATTTTTTCATGTTTTTAATTTCACCAAATTCATATATAGTTGTATATTTGGATTATTAATGTCAGAAATATATAATTTGGCCCTGTCTTGAAAAGAATAGTCATTTTAATAAAAATACATTTTAAAATATGCAGCGTTATGTATTTAAAGAGGCAGCAGGCACTGATTTACTTCAGCAACTAAATTTATTAGAGAATAAATTAATATGCAAGAATTACTTTTATTGCATTAGAATGAATTAGAACAAGAATCAAATGTTTGTAACATCCAGACATTATTTTAAACATATGAAGACCAACTAATTACTCTCCCACTCTTTAAAACCAGGCTGAAAACTCATCTGTTTAAATTAGCATACTCACTGTAACCGGGATTCGTGGAGGACTTTTCACTGGTTCTGTTTTAAGCTGATGGTTTTTTTGTTTTACTGTGTGCTTTTGTACTGTTATTTTTAACTTGTTACTAGGGATGTCCCGATATTGATATCGATATCGGCTCCAAAAATACGATATCGGATTATATCGGACTTCATCAAAAATCTCCGATATCAGCAGTCTGTATTAAAAGCAGGAATTGTAGTCGTCCTTTTAGTTAACCAACTATTATTTGTTTTTGGCTTGTTATTAAAGTTATGTTTATTTTGTTTGTACTGTTTTTTATGGTCACTAAGAGCAATGATCTCATTCTTTTGGGCAGTGTATGAAACTCTGAACACTCAAATTAAAGCAGTTGGTTATTTTTTCTTATGTCTTTTTCTTATGTATTATATCGGATTGATATCGGTATTGGTCAATACTAACGGCTGCAATATCGGTATCGTATCGGAAGTGAAAAAGTTGTATCGGGACATCCCTACTTGTTACATTTATTGTGTTTTATAGTGATTCTGAGTGCTTTTATGCTATTGCTTTGTTACTTTTATTATGTTTTATTGTGAATTTGTATTGTACGGTGTCCTTGGGTGTCAGAAAGGCGCCCAAAATAAAAAGTATTATTATTATTATTATTAATTACACCTTGTTTGATCAGTCAAAACAGACAGCGCTGCTATGGCCAGATGTCAAAGCATTTTAAGTCATTGAATAAATGAGAAATAATGTTTAATTCACACCATACTCTGTTGTTGTTTTTATTTGCACTGACAATTTAAAACTCCACCTTTAGAAGGCGCAGAATTGTGCACCTTAACAAAATAAAAGCATAAAGTTGAAAAGGACAAAATAATTTTATTAATAATAATTTTCAATTGTTGACAGTTTTTTGTAATTGAAGGTAAAATCAAAATTGAAAAAACATATAAAAGATCAGGTAATGGACAAATATGGTGATTTTTTTTTTAACGTTTGTAGTTAAAATTGAGTAAAGTAATCATTAAGTTAAAACCTAAGAAACTTGTTTTATTTGATCTTTCCTGATCACTAAGTTCATTATTATTACCAGGCTCATGCATTTGTGTTTTTGTGGTTCCATGTTTGGATTGACTTTTACAGGACAGAATTTTTAAAAAGCACAAAAAAAATCTCTAAACTTTAGTGATTTATCGCTATAAGACGCCATTTATTCAGGAGACATGAACATGCATCTGAATCTGTAAAACATTCAAGTCCTACTTTGTAATATTAGGTAAATGTGACACAAGTGGATGCATTTTTTTGTTCGATGCAGCTTTTAGAGCAGTTTCATAACCGTCCCCTGGCTGGGTGTGGTGCAGACATTGCTGACATTAACTATGTAAACATGACTTTTATTAAATCCAGATGTTTAAAAAAACATTTTACAGTTGTGGTTAAATTCATACAACTCCCATGAATAAAAATAGCTTGAGTTTGTGTTTTCTGTGTCCTCTCGCAGTCTGACGGTTTGGTGAAGACTCAGGACTCCTGAGAGGTCTCCTCTGGGTCCAGCCGAACACGATGGTCACTATATTCACCCCCGAGGTGCGCTGACACCCTCGCTGCTCTCCTGTCAAATCCACTCCAGAAACAAAAACTATGAGCTCTCACAGCCGGCAAGGTAAGACGTTAAGTGTTAAAGAAATCAGCAGGGATAGATTTTTTGTAACAAACGTTAAAACAAATCTAGCTGATTTGGTTGACATGTATCTGAAAGCATTGTGGGACGAAAAAAAATCTCTTGTGCAAAAGTGATGGGATTGTGGCTCTGAGTAGTTGGTTTACTGCAGGTAAGATACTGAGTGGTCATAACTACTCCACAGAAACCCATTAAAACCAAAACTCAACTTTCTATTAAAGCAGCCATTAAAGTGGTGTTTTTAGCTGACATAAATTACATGTCTGTGTTTTTTTTTTCCATTTTAAAAATGCACTTCAACCAAAGAGAGCCAGACTTTTCTTTTTAAACACAACTATGAGCTGGATTTTCGTGCAACCTGAACCAAAATGAACAGAAGGCCAAACGGCTCTTCCTCCTCTTTATGCTCTTTTCCCCCCTGTTCATCAGGATCATGGTGTAGCCATGGATTCTTTGTGTTTGTGTCTTCTTTTCCCTTCAAACTGTTTGGATCTGGACAAAAGTGTTGCATGTTGATGAGCATCAGCAGGTCAAAGTTACCTGTGATTTCTTCCTTTTCTTGAAATCTTTATGGATTTATCCACGCATCATTTCCCTCCCTTCTCTAATCACATCCATGCTCTGTCTTTGCTCATATATCATAATCTGTTTATAGAGTTATTACCGGTAATTTAAACGTTTCTGGGGTTTAGTCTTAGAATTTTCATTTTTTCCCATTACAATTTGCAGGTATTTGTAAAAAGAATCAACCTATAATGTGATTTTAAAAAGACCCGTCATTATTTTATTTTTACTTGTGATGAATTTCTCAATAGTTCCATTCATATCATCCGTTTCCAAATAGGACTAAAGTAATTACATTGTGTTGAAATCGTGTCTTAAGCATAAACCTCTCAACTGATGTTTCTATTTTGGGAGCTTGGAAATTGGGAAAGAGGCTCTCACTTCTCAATTTGCTGTCTTGTTAGTGGTTCGTTTTCTCCTTGTCGCCCTTCAGTCTGAGCTGTATTAGTAAGCCTTTTTTCCACATATGACAGATCACGATTTCCTGTTCCAAAACCACCGTTTCACAGCACTGAAGAGCCTTTTGTCTGACTCTAACTTGGGTGGCACAGGCTGCCATGTCTTTATGCTATTTGGCATTTTGGAACTGAGTTTATAGCTTTGGAAACAGAGTTAGAACAAAACCAGAAAAAAACTCTCATCCCTGTTAGACCCGTCTGTCTCTCGCCCCCCTGCCGCTCCTCTCCGTTCTCCAGCAGCACTAATCGGTGGTCTGTCCTGGCTCAGAGAGGGGGGGGATCCTGCGTCAGTAACGTCGTCATGCTCGGCAACTCCCTGATTTGGGACTCAAACAGAGATGGGCCATCTGCTGCTGGAAACCTTGTAGAGAATGTTAAAAATGTTCCTGAGCCTCTCCAGTCGAACCACAAATAAACAACAGAAAGCTAACGTTGGGTTTAGACGCCATTATCAAGTCATCTTGTCATGTTTTTGTTTTATTTCCTTCATTCATATTTGGGTTTATTGGAAAACGAGACTAGTAAAAAGAAGTGGATTTTTATTATTATTATTATTTTAAATAAATTGCAGGGTTTCCCTTTAGGTTCTGTTTGCACGTACAGGTTGTTCCTGTATGTGTTATACGTTTCTCCATTCTAATATTAATGCACAACTTTAACAACACCAGAGTCTGTGTGAAGAAAGAAATGTAATTTTTTGCAGTTTCTGACACTAAAGATCTGGACTGTCACAGCTGTTCTTTAACAATGATTGTTTGACAAATTTATCTTCACAATTGACCTTTTTTTTATTCTTCTTTTTAACCCAATAACTGGCAGGTCAACCTTTTATTGGATCACATTTTAGTCCATATATTTTATTGAACTTAAAAAACTACTAAACTTAAAAAACAACACGAACAAGAAAATCTGGAGCTGTTTGGATAAAAAGTCAAACATTACCATTACTGCCAAGTAGGGATGTGAGAAAATATCGATACTGCAACATATCATGATATTTTCTGTCATGATATTATATCAATATCATGACATCTGTATCGCGATATTTGCTGTATCGGAATTTAAAGCAAATGATCAGTTTATATTTAATTTTAAAAAAAAATGGAACCATTGATGATTTTTGTGGTAAAATTAAAAGCATGACCGCTAGTTGGTGGCTGTTTTCACCTTCTTTGTTCGTTAAGTTTTTAACATGCTGTGACAGTTTTTCTACTCTTAAATTATGTTTTTTTAATTATGTTTTAAAAATCATAATATATGGTCTCACTCATAGTAGCGCATTATTGCACAATATATCGCAATATATTATATCGTCTGCCCTGTATCGCGATACATATCGTATCGCCAGATTCTCGCCAATACACACCCCTACTGCCAAGGTATTTATTTTTAACAATATTATAACCTTATATTCAATTAGTGCTGCACAATTAGTATTGTGGCCAATTTCCCAAATCGATTCGATTTCGATTCATAAGGCTCTGAACCAATTAATCAGGATTCGATTCACTTCAGTCTGGTCTTAAATAATTAAAAAGGCTCAACTGTGTTCCATAATAGAAATATACTTTTTAAAAATTTTCACCTTGAACAACAGGTTTAAAGTGCACACTTTTAAATTGGGCAGTTTAAACTTTGTATGAATTAAGCAAATGGTTATAAAACTGTAAACAGAAGTGTCAAGGGGAAAATTCGATCTCAGGCGTAATGAATCGATTCTGAAAATTTTTGATGAAATCGATTCAGAATCGATTAAATCGATTTTTTTAACCCAGCCCTACATTATAACCCTTTTTGCTCCAAAAAAAAAAAAAAAAAAAAATTGCAGAAAAATAAAGTATAAAATGAGAAATGTAATAAATTTAAATTTTAACACTATCTATTCAATAAAATAGGAATAAATAAAAATGTAATTTACAGGCTCCATAAATCCTGAACAAAAACACTCAGGCTCCGAGTGAATCAGTCAAACGTGGACTCTAATCTGAAAGTGTCCTCAGACGTTAATTCACTGGAAGATGTGCCACAGAAACGACCTGTGCAGCTTAATAAAACTGGGTGGCCTTGTCTTATGGCTGCTCATACTTTAGACCCCTTTAGTCTTTGAAAACTTGGCTCGTCCATCACTGAACTCTGCTTTATCCACCATGATGGTGCTGATTGGGCAAAGACAACCAAAGACTGGAGCTTAACTCTAATTTTGCAGATCATTCTAGTGGTGTGGAGTAAACACAAATAACAATGTATACAAAAAGACACATAATACATGTATTTGCGTTAAATATAACTCGATAGGAGAGTTATTTCCAGCATGCATTCATTTTATTTTGAGTTGCAAAACAATAAAAATAATTACAAAGCAAATGTTTGTTCCCACTGATCTCTGACAGATGGCTGTGATTAATTCAGATCACGCTTTTGGGGCTAACACAGCTGTGTGTAGATTTTATCCCACACATTCTTTAGTTTTTTTAAATCAGGGAGTTGGAGGGACACGGCTGAGAGGAACAAATACCTCCCAAACCCTGTACAGCTACTGCCTGATATGAAAGCTGTTTTGTTCCGTTGTGATTGTGGAGACGCGCTACATGGACTTGTTTCCTTCTAGTCATTTCTGTGATAACTTCTAGTTAAAGCCATTTTATTTTAGTGCTCTGAGTTTGCTCACAGAGATGTGATTTATAAGTGTTTCTTTATGCATTACTTCCTGTCAAGATATGAAATTAATGTTTTAGAAGTTTGCATTTCCGATCCCTTTTCTTTAATAAAAATTTAAGCCTTACCCGGAGTCACCTCTTTAAAAGCTGGAGCTCCTTCTAAAATAGAACTTGTTTCAAAATATTACTCATCTACCTCTCTCCTGTCACTTCCAGCTTCCAGTTTCACTCAGTAGCTTTAACAAAGATTCACCACAGGAGCTATCAAAAGCCTGCAATTGTAGATTAATAGAGAGCGGTTAGTGTCTGGAAATTGTAGCATAATCTTCAAAAAGGGAGCTTAACACCTGCTGGCCCACACTGATGGCTCCTCATTTAGAGAGGCCAGCGTGACAAGGAAAAGGCTGGGGTGTTAATTGATGGGTTTAAGTCTGAATGTTTTGAAAGCTGAATATAAAGATGAGTGAATGCGAGAGGCAAAATGAAGCTGAGAGGAAGTTATTAAGGATTTAAAACCGAGCGTGGTGCCGTTCACTTGATCCTTGCTACTTTTCCCAAAGAGCTCCAGCTACACAAAAGCACTTTTCTCCTTTCTGCGTTCGAGTAGTGCAGAAATATTATCGCTCTAATTTATCCTGCAGAACGCTCCTCCGTGGAGAGATGGATCGGAACGAGTCGATTCGGATCAAGACGAGGTCTTTTAAGAACAATTAAAGCCGCAGTGGATAAATTAGATTACTGCTTCGTTTTGTTTCCCTTTTCACAGTTTCAGAATCTTCCATTTGACTAATTACGTTGTCAGATGAAACAGCTGTGCAAAAAAATATATACAGCTTTACTCTTTTTGGAAGAAAGGCCCAGATTTTAATTATGGTTTCTGTTCTTTCACCAATAAGCAAAGAAATCATCTCTAATGACCAAGTTGGTAGTTAAAAATGTGAATTTTTCAATCAAATTTTTGTTTATGTTGACATTATCTTTTTTGTGTCTGCTGTACAGAACTTTGTCTAGCCTTGTCTGCTGTTTTAAGTTAGTTTTGAGTTATTTATCACAAAAATCTATTATAAACCTAGCAAAAAAAGTAAGGAAATGTGTATTTTGTCTATGTTTTTTTTTTGGAACAATGCTTCTTGTATAAATCTTAATAAGCCACCTTTACTATGAGGTTCAACCTATGAGGAATGTGGGTCAGTGGATTGAGCAGCACAGTGGGTAGATCCCCCCAAAAAGTGTGCCAAGGTCGGGACCCCACTGTGGGTCCTGAAACAACAAATGGCGGCCCTGGGATTTCCTCCAGAACTGAAAGTAAATTTATAATCCTCCTGATACCATAGATTTACCCTAAACAGTGAACAAACCTGGTATTTTAGTTGTAGATGTTCATTATGACCTCGTTTAATTTGTTTATTATCAGTGTCTGAATCATTTTGATGGTTGGGTCATGAGTCTCTGCCACTGTTAGTTTGCGGGTCAGAAGCCAGAATGTTTGGAGCATTCTCCAAACTTATCTTTTTCTTTAGTGTGAACATCACTGATTTTACGTTGATTGAACCTAAAAATTTAAGTTGTCCTGACTAAACCAAAATAATAGGTCAGATTTAAGTAAATAAGGCCATCACATCAACTGCAGCTCAAATATTCTTTTAGAGTGCATCTACCACGGAGCTAAGAGCAAGAATAAACACCAACAGGAGCATATTGCAGCAACTTTTGGCAAATATTTCATGGTTGTTTTGCACAATCATGCATGATCCTTACAAATTGTACCTTGTAGTAAAGGAGACTGTATAAGTCAACTGGTTGGGTTCAGTAAGGGAAGGTTAAGAAGAGGGAGGCTGGTGGTCAGGTGGTCTCTGAGGATGTAATCTTCCTGTCTTTATGAACCAAACAAAATTAAGTTACACAACCTGTTTGTAAAGTCTCGTTGCAGCATGAGTACCCTGAGCAGAATAAACATTTTATTATTAATCAGAGTGGTGTTCACTTTGTGTGTCATCCTAGTTTGTACCCTCAATATCAGTGTGGTGATTGATTAATACAACCATTTTAAGTAAATATTTCAACTAAAACAAGATTCCTCATTTAGCTATGTGACTTTATCCAGAGTTCACATTTTAAGGAGACCGCAGGCACCGATTTATGTCAGCAGGTGGCAGAGTCGGGCTGTTTATTGGTTCAGAGAGTACACATAAGGACACTAAATGTACTTTAATCATAGTAAAATTAATATAGATGGCCATTAAGACATATATCAAATACATATTTTTGTAACAATCAAACATTAGTTTAAAACATGTAGACATCAACTGTCTTTTACTAGATCAATCTGTAAGATTTGATTATTTTCTATTGGATTAATAACCCAACATCAGTATGGTTTATTTTGAAACATACTAGAAAATGTTCTGTTTTTATGTATTTTTGACTGTTTTACCTTTTTATGGGACATAAATAAAAATATTCAACTTCAGATTAGTTTTCCTGTCTGGTACCAGAAGCTTTTAGACCTTTTAAAACTTGCACAACTGATTTCTTGCGCATCTTGCACAAAATAATGAAACTCCTGAATTTATTAGAAAAGCAAAGGATGACATGTTGGGACAAAGGTCCAAAACATGTTTATTTGATATGCTGATTGATATTTTTGCTTTATCATTTTGGAGAAGATTAAACTGAGAGGTTTGGACGTCTTCCTGAATGACCCACAGCAGCATCTCCTTGTTTAGGTTAAACATTCCTGCTATTTTGGATCTTGACTGCAAGTTTTTTGTTTCTAAATGTCAAGTTTCTGTTTCAGGTTCATTTAGCACCAGTTAATGAACCGTAAAAAGTCAAATAAAAACATAAACAGAGCGGACATTTTATTTGGTGTAGCAGCTTTTGAGATTTCTAAGAAGGAAAACAAAATGATGAAACCTTAGAAGGACTTTCTTTTTAGACTATTGGCTGCAAAAATGATAATTTGCTTTGTCATGTTGAGTAATACCGATGATATTAGGCAATCCAGTTTTTACTGGTCTGCCACCACTGATGATGCAAGAGATGTTTTCCTATTAAAACAAACTGCTCCATGTTATTTAGATGAATAAAAACCAGGCAAGCTAAGAAAAGAAAGGATCTGATTGAGTAATCACTCTTGGAGGTTTTAAACGAGAAACGTGATAACATTTTGGAAACATTTACTTATTATTTAAATTGCATTGCAAGAGACCCAAAGTTGTATACAAAACCAGCAGATGTTGGGATATCATCTGTTGTTGCAAACATAGTTGCAGTGTAGTTGCAGTGCAGTGGACGTTTCTTGCAATTTTTTTGATGCAAAGGGTTTCTTGATCGTCACCACAGCCAGTGTAAAAATAAGGCCGCTGCAGCTGAATGACCTTGAAATCTTTTGAATAAATGCACATGCAGCTTTTTCTTTACCTGGATTTGTTTTATAAAGAGTTTCAAATCAATTTTTGAAAACCAGTGATCCTGTGACCGGAGGTTAGTGACCTCTGCACCATGACAGTTTGTGTTACGTTTTCCTGCTAAAGTGGTGCGCTGAACCACTGTAAAAAGGTCCAAGATCACCGAGTTCACCAGCGCTTGCCATCAGTCAAATGGCACGACAATTAGGTTTGTTGTCCTCCCACTTAGTAATTTGCTCAACTTCTCCTCCATCCATTAGCATAGCATAGAAAGCTCATTTCTCCTGCTTTCAGAAGCAAAGGCCTTTTAGATGAATGGAAAAGAGGTAGACTTGGTATTGGCAAGATAAACGAGGGAGCACGAACCATGCTTGAATAAAATATGCACCTCATTGTGACCTGTATTACCAGAAAGCTTGTCATCAAAGATAATTGTGGTTGTGTTTTTTCTCTCCGGCAGCAGTGGAGTGGTTACACAGCCAACACAAAGGTGGATGATGCAGAAAATGAAGTAGCAGGGTAGCAACCTTTAAATTAATTTAAGATTGGAGGCATTTTCAATCTGCAGCTCTGATCAGGTTCAAATCAGACCTCTTTCATTCTCATGCCTGCCTCCTTCAGACTTGCTGTCACACGACTGCAGCGAGAGCTAAAACTCTAATGAGCGTTCGTGCAACGACAAGCCAAAGCATTCAAGTCTCATAGAAATAGAAGCTGCTGACTCTTCTGTGATGCACGCAAACGCCGCTGCGAACGTGGGAATGTTTGTTTGACCTGACAAAGCCGCGATCAGGAGGTTGGGTTGACCAACCAAAGCAGAGCACTTGGGCGGTAAAAGTTACCGCAGCCTTAGTTGAGGTAGTTTAAAATGTTATATAAATTCATTTTTAGAAGCAGGAATAAGTGTGTCAAGTTGAAATGTAACTTGTGTGTTTTTTTTTTTTAACTTTAATATTTGCTATAAATCACCTTTTTATTAATAAGTCAGGCAGGTCTGCGAGCCAATTTCTGTATAAAGTTTGAAAAAGATTAAATTCTAATGGATATATTTACATTTTACATTTATTTTGTCTTCTCTCTGCAAGTATCTGAAATAGGAGCGTCTGTGAGGGTTCATCATAAATAAATTTGGTCACATTTTTTACAAAGGTACAAAAAAAAAAGATACATGATGAAGAAGTTTCCTCTTATTAATACTTTTGGAGGACGCCAACCTTCATGTCCTCTCACCACAACGATCATCCGTGACTAATTGCAAGGAAATATTCATGCTTTCTATCTATTTATAGTCACTATTAATAGATGCCAGTTATCCACCCACTCCAGGTTTTTTTTCCTCACAAGTTATTTGTTTATTTTTCTTCATTTTCAGAGAACAGAGAATATTTTGTTGCAAGCAGCGATCTAAAGGGGCCCCTGTCCTCTTTTTGTCTCCACCAGACGAACGGAAGCCTCTTGCCAAAACAGACATAAACAAACATCACTCTGCAGGAACACTTGCTGTTACTTTCAGGGTTGGGTTATACATTAGTCCAATAGAAATATTTGACTTCTCCATTTAAAGTCATTCCTAGTTTGCTCAAAGATTTGATCATGAATTTAAAGATTTTTGCAAGAATAAAATAGAGCGTTAAATAAAGCGAAGAGGATGGCTTGATGTACCAGTTTGGCTCCATTGCTTACGATTCAGTGGACCAGATTTGGGCTCCTGCATGGCATGCTGAACTCATCTGCTAATATTCCGTCCGGAGAGGAGATGGCTTTTCATCTCTGCTGACACGGGCCCCTGCTATTGAAGGCCCTTTTGTCATAATGACCACAACAAACAAGCGAGCCATTCTCAGCCTCGGTGTGCCTATACTGCATGAAAACAAGCGTGACTATTTTAATTGTAATCAGACAGAGAACTGATGTAGGGAGCCGACTGAATCGCTGTGTGTTTCTGAATGTGTGCCTATTAGCATATGATGATATACTCCTCGTCTGTTTATCCAGGGTAAGTACAGTCACAGGCCTGTGCTAACCTTTTATGAGAATAATGACACTACCATGGCTGACACTTCATGAAATGGCACTTCAGAATCTAGTTGTCAAAGGCCAGGATTGTAGCGTGCTTAGTCATATTGTTGATACATTAATGAATGTAAGAGGGTTCCAGTGGGGTTTATTCAGTCCTTGTTCAGCTGCTGTCAGATGACTAACGTTTTGTCGCCTGGGCATCATCGCCATCGCAGCCACATACAAGCTTGGCTTCTCAGTAAAAGCTTCTACTCATGGGCGTAGATTTAGCATGGACGTAGGTGACGTGTCCCCACTAATACCCAGCAATCAGTGAATTGTCCCCACCAATAATTCAATCCAAGGATGCAGAAGTAGCGCCGCATCCCGACCAATAATACGTGCAGCCCAGCGGACCAGGTGCTGTGTCCCGTGTCCAGGGTAAGGAGGCATACGTGTCTGGATCAACCGTGTCTGATCCGCTTACGCCGATGGCACCTGCCCTGGGTCTGGATGAGGACTCGCCATCGGGCATTTTCCCAGCGATTGTAACTTTTGGCCAGTCCGGACTGGTATTGAAAGGGTTTCGTTCGGTACCGGTGCCATTTCGATACTTTTAAAACGGTACCGGTTCCTAAACGGTATTTAAATCGGTACTTTTAAAACCAAAAAACACAGATTTTTTTTTTTGATCCCATGACTTTTTATTCCTTAAGGCAAAAGGCCAAGCCAATCAAATTCACCAACAATATTTTAACATAAAATTCTTCATAATATAAAGAAAAAAAAAAGTACATTATACTGTACATTAATTAAATGTACAAAACATTAACTGTACAATTATTAACTGAACATCAACTCTATTAACAATGGAAATACAATCCTAAACACAGAACTAACACTCAGATCGGTGCTCTGTGGTGTTCTTGTTGTCACACAGTGAAAATATGGTTTTGATTTTAAGTTTTAATTATTTGCATGTTTTCTTCCTGTTTTTATACATTATTATTGCATGTTTTATACAGTTTTAATGTTGTTTGTTTTTAATTCTTTGATCACTGTGGACTGATTTTAACGTGACTGATAATCACTATCACCTGTTGTAAGTGGGCGTGTCCAGGAGGAAACTTATTTAGGTGCCACTCAGGTTGGCAGAGCGACAGAGAGAGTGAACAGGACAGAAAAGAAAAGAGAAGGACAGACAACGAAGGAAATGAAAGGTGTGCTGAAGGAAAAAAGGGGAAGCAGCAGGATGTGAGGAGGAGGCCAACTGATTGTCCCGGTGAGCGGCGAGGAGTCGAGCGTCTGGTCCCAGCAGCTGGAGCGAGGATCGGTGGGACGCGCTGCGAGTGAGTGACGGCCGGCATGGAGTGGACCTCTGCCCGCACCCTTCAGACCAGTGCCCTTGCTCTGCGGGGCGAAGAGATGCGAGGAGCCACTGCTGACATCACCGCTGGACTGCTGCAGGGACAAGGAGATGGGCGAGTGCGCGTGTCGGGGTTGTGTTTCCTGCAGCAGCCTGCTGCGTGCGTGTCACGTGACATTTGTGTGCTACAGGCTACTGCTTATTAACGGCAAACACCAGAGGGCGTAATTAGGCGGCTATATTTTGGGGCACCAAAATGACGCACCGAAATTCATGTTGTATTTCGGTCTGGTTACTACCGATAATGTAACGGTCGGTCCCATACCCGTACCGAACTTCGGTACCCAACCCTAGTCCGGACCGGGACCAGGATGCATCGCTTTAATCTGCACTTCCTGTTTCGGCGACAGAGCTCATCTGCAGGCTTTCACTAAAGAGAAAGTTTAGTTTATGCATTGAATTATTTGTCAGAAATTATTTGGCTGGATGTCTTTTGCATGAAATTCATGCATCCATTGAGTAGTTTTTGGAACCCAGAAGGTGAGATTTGCACTTTGTCCACTAAAGGTCTAAACAGATTCAATGACAAACACTTTAATACAATCTAGCCTGTTACTATCAATCTGAACCAAGCTCTCATAATCTGTAAAAAATGCAAGTATACTTGTTGTTTAAATATCAGTGTGAAACATTAAAACATACAACACAAACTGTTGAGTTGCTACATGTTGCTCAAACACATCAAGTTGGTCACAGTGCCTTGAATCTTTGCACCCTCTGAGAACTGTAGCATTGTTTTTGCGGTAGACTGCATTTCCCCCCCATCCTAAAAACAAAACACGAGCTTACTCAGCCCACCCCATCCCCACATCCCTATATTTGCCTCAGTCAAACGATTTATGTCTAATTACCGGGTATAAGCTCTTCACTTCCTCTGAAAGGCTCCATATTAGAAACCAAATCTTATAATTAACCCATCCTCTCACATGATAGTAATGGCAGTGCTTTGCCTCTGTCAGAGGCCCCTGTTGACAGTTTTGTCATCTCAGCACAGCCTTCCTTGGCTTTGCCCCCCCACCCCTCCCCTCCCTCCAAAATGCCAGCAGTTTAAAGAAAGATGAGCTGCTAATGGACTACTTACTAGTGGAGAAGAGTGAAGAGATTGACCTTGAAGGTTTTTTAATTAGATAAGTTGTCTTTTAGGCAGAGAGGATGTGTGTTTCAGCGCTTTAGCCACCGATTATCTCATTTCTGTCCTCATTTTTAGACATTTCACCATCTCATCTCTTGCTTTGATTTAAATTAAAATGTATCACTGATACTGTATCTTTTTATATTATGTATAAACTAGTCACAGTTTTTGTGGTCACAATTAAATTCTACATAAAATGCTGCAAATTTTAGCAATCTTTTAAGTTTTTTTTTTAGCAATTTGCTAATGACCAAATTCACTCCACTCCACTTTAAGTGAAATCAAATAAAAATGTGTGCACAATGTCTAAAAATGAGAATCTCGGCTCTAATTTTACGAGGCGATTTCTTGAATTCTGAACAGCACTTGTGTAAAACTTGGCGGTCCTTCAGTTTAACCGATTTAGAGAAGTTTTAGGAGCGGATTAGTGCTGCTGAAGGAGCTTGTTGACATCAGATGGCATGGAAACTAAAAATCTACACACACAAAGCGACGGGGCTCAAGTGAACCTGCATTGGGCACGTAGAGGGATGGGAGGAAAACAAATAAACTAAGCCTAAAATAAGTCTCCCAGCAGTTGGCTTGTTCCCACACACATTTGGTTGAGATAGAAGTTGAGTAGAACAGTCTGCTTATCAGTGAATGACTGGGCCAAAACCCACTACTGTAATGGGAACAGATTTAAAATAGGATGCTGAGTTATTTTGATAGCTTAATTTGATCAATAACCGTGTTTAAAAATGACTTTATATATATATTTTTTTTTTGAAGAATTTAGCTGCTTCTTGCTTGTCAGATGATAAATCCATTTCCAGCCTCTTTAATTGCAACTTTTCTCTTGGACATAATAAAGCTCTAGGTCAGGGGTGTCCAAACTTTTCAAGACAGGGGCCACAAAATTGAGATTTTTTCTTTTTTTTCTAATAAAACAAAAATGCAAAAACTGTTTTTACTTTGAATTTTGTTGATTTGTACTGAATGCAACATTTTAATGAACAGAACACAATATTTGCTTTCTTGTATAAAAGGATCCTTAATTTTGTAAATCCAAACATGGGTCAAGCAAGTTTTCCTTAAAAAAAAACAAAACGCATCAGATTTCTTGGATTTGATTGGTCGATTGCTTTCTAGTTTCTTGGTCCTGAGAAAAAATGTAGTCCATGTTTTCTCCAGGTTTCTTGCACGGTGCTCACAAGTGTGCTTTGTGGTAAAAATCAATGAGGTTTGGAGGTTTTATTTATCTGGAAATTAAAATAAAATCAATAATTTGAATAACAAAAGATGGATTTGACCTTTAACATCTAATAAGGATTTATGGTGCAACTGTATTTTTTGTTGTTCTGTCTCATGTTAGAAAAAATCTGAACTTAAAAATATTAAAAAGTGCATCAACAGCCTGCTGGAAGACTAAATTCTACCAGGCTTGCAATCTGAGCGAGGGCCACACAAAATCACTCCGAGGGCCGCAAGTGGCCCCCGGGCCACACTTTGGACATGCCTGATCTAGGTCCTTAGGATGCTTGAAATCCTTGAAAATGCTTCAAATTTATTGATGTATTTTCAAAATTCAGAAAGTGTAATTGAATTTGGTTATAGCACAAAAAGATGTATATTTATGGTGTTAGGAATTATGAACGTTTGTATATGATCACATGATCACCACTTGAAAGTATGGAGGACGGATCCTGCCAAAACTGACAATAAATAAATTAATAACTATATATATAAGGAAATAACTAATTAATTAATGTGGAAATATATTTGGGGAAAAAATGAATAAATGTGAAAATTCATTTGGAAATAAATAAATCTATTGAGCAATAAATTCATGTATTTATTTAATTATTTATTTATTTTCAAATACATTTTCACATTTATTTATTTTTTTCAAATATATTTCCACATTAATTAATTTCCTTATATATGTATTAATTTATTTGTTGTCAGTTTTGACATAATCTGTCCTCCATATAGAGCTCACCTTGAAATAGCTTCAGAGGGGCTTACATTCGAGTTTGGTCAAAGTGTAAGAAGCCTGAATTGGTAAAACACAAATTCTTTTAACCTATGACATAATTTAACCTTTTTTTAAAATACTTTTTTGTTATATATGCTCAAACTTGACTGGAATAAAAGAAACTGTAGCAGAGAAACGGCATCTGAAAAAGTAGGAAAAACAACACGAGAGATACATCATCTCTTACTGAAAGTCAGTAGTTGTTTTGAAGTATACTCGTTGGATCAAAAGTACTATTTTATGACCACAAAACTGCAATTTTTTTTGCATTTCTGTTGCAAAAAATTGGAATGAAGCGTGTATTTGCAGCTTGTTAGAATGCATAATAGGTTCTCTACAGTAGTTAACAAACATTTATTGATATCTCAGGTTATTGCTGCAGTGATCCTTTGTACTTTTGTCTTTTGAACTCGCTACTTGTGTCTCTTTCTCACGTGTCTTCATTTCCTCGGGTGTTTTTGTTGCAGATGGTAAAACGAGTTTGTTGTATTTCCAGTTTAAACTGTGTCACATTTTACAAAATGCTTAGTTGGAGGTTGTTGTTGCCAAACCACATTGTGAAGTAGCTTCTGGTTTTAGGTATGTACAGTAGCTGTCTTAGATTCAGGCAGTAGGTTAAGTGTTGTTGTACAAGCTAGGGAACATAATGTTGTATCATCGATATTGTGATATTATTCTCTTTTCTTGGTGTTATTGTAGATGTTACAGCGGTTTAGCTCTTCGGTTTAGGCGGCTTTTAGGTTACAGTTGACTGGCTTTACAAACAAAATATCATCCAATTATAGAAGAAGGAAAAAAGTAAAATATCTTCAGAAAGTGTGGAGATCGTTTGCTCAAAATTAATGTTAAAAACTAAAAGTTTGGTTTATTGGAAGTAAATTATTAAAATCTGGTCATGTAACGTGCAGTTCAAGGGTAGCAGGAAATCTTGTGTGAATAGAAACCAAACAAACACAAAAAAATCAGAGCTCAGGATGAATATTAATAATCAGCATGACAACACAATCCATTCAGCATCAGATTGCTCTGTAATCCCACAGTAAACTCCTGCTAAAACCAGAAAGAATCACTATTATTATAAATAATCCCTTGGTGTGGTTCAGAATTACACACTGTTCTGTTTACAGACTGTTTTTTTATTAGTTATTGTCTCAGTTTCAGACGCCTCACAGATCACAGCTGAAGCAGATGGCAGCTGCCGTTTAGCGCTGTAATGTTTACTGTTTTCAACATGTTTACTTGCTAATGAGCAGTAAACACAAAGTACCGCTGGTTGTGAGCCCCTCCCCCTATAACCTGTGACAGACCCTCGACCCCTGTGGGAGAATTTTTATCATCATTTAATTGACTTGGTGCCAGTTGACTAAATTAATGCTCAATGTGATGTCATTTCTTTTTTTTTTTTTTTACAAAACAAAATGAGTAATTATGTCTGATTTTTGTGTGGATTTCTTTTGCAAATTAGTTTTATTAATTTTTTATATTATAATTTTTTCCTCAAAATGTTTTGAGGTTGTAATTTTGCCCCTGAGCACAAGATGGACATCTAATCTCAGTTCTCAGCTTCATCTTGGTCCATTTGTTTGGTTTATTCTTGAGTTTTTCACTCCAGCATTAATGACTTGCATCACCAGGGAAAAAATATATTTTTCTAGTAATTTAATTTTATGACATAATGACATTTGAACAAAGTAATGGAGCTGTTTTTGTTTATACTGGTTCCTGATGACTCTGCCACGAGGTATAAAATTGCTCCGGCTCAGTTTATAGACATATTTCTGGGTTTTGAGATATTTACTATCATCATGTATTATTTTCTATCATTATCCCAACCAACTTCCGGACTGAAGATGTGTTTTCTGCTTTCATCTGTCCATTTTAGAGGAAATCAAAGAATAAACTTGTTTTTATATGACATCAACTCTGCCAACAAGCCTAGATATCTGTTTTTACAAAACAAGGTTGTTCTTAAAGAAGTTTTTTTTCACGCCCAATTTCGGTTTTATTTGTCTTGATAGATATAAATTAAAGGCATTTTTTAAAGTGGTAGGTGTGGGACTTCTTACCCAATAAGCTAGAAAAAATACATTTTGTCAAAGTCTGTAAGACAAACATGAGGCTTATTTCCTTGCACCAGCATAGTAATTTAATCTAATTAATATGTTAATAATTTTATTGTATTATTACTCACAGAATTGGAGTTACAGCCACTAAGTTTTTTTTTTGCAGACTGATGTTGCAGATATGTTCACATCAGTTGACAGGCTCTGTGTTGATCTAAATATGTGCCAATTATTTCAGTTGTAAAGGTCCCATATTCTGCAAAATTCACTTTCTAAAGATCTTACAGTCCTATCGGTCACAAAGACCCAAAAGTGTTAAAATATTTTCATAGTTTTCAATTCTCATTTTTGGGAAATGTGTTCTGAGCTAACGCTAAAACGGGTGGTTCCAAAATCTTTCCCCTGCTGACATCAAGAAGGGAAAAGACCACTCCTCTCTAGAGGACAGAACCATTCACGAGCACCTTTGGCTACCTGAGCCCACGCCCGCACTTTAAAATAATCTTTGCACCAGAAAACATTACCACAAAGGTGAAGGAGATCCTTGGGACTCTGGGCGCATTAGTTAAATCTACCGTCAGAATCCTTGGAGTAACTATTGACTCAGGTTTCACTCTAGAAAATCACATCAGATCTCTGGTTAAATCCTGTTTTTACCACCTCAGAAACATCGCTAAACTAGGTTCCATTGTCTCCTGTCCTGAAATGGAGGTCTTAGTTCATGCTTTTGTCACGTCCTGCTTGGACTACTGTAACGTTCTTTACACCTGCCTTTCTAAAACCTCCATAAACTGACTACAGACTGTACAGAATGCTGCTGCAAGGCTTCTGACTAAATCATCAAGATTCTCTCATGTCACTCCTCTGTTAATGCAGCTGCATTGGCTTCCGGTTGAGTTTAGGATTCATTGTTCTGACTTGGAGAGCCCTGCATAGACAGACTCCTGCCTACATTAGAGGATTTCTAAAACCTTACACTCCCTCCAGGTCCCTCAGGTCCTCTGACCAAGGTCTGCTTTCAGTCCCCAAAACCAGACTAAAAACCAAAGGCGACAGAGCTTTTTCATCTGTAGCTCCAAGACTCTGGAACTCTCTTCCACTCTCACTGAGGTCTGTGGACTCATTTAAGAAGAAGTTAAACACTCATCTGTTTAAATGTCTGTTTTTATTTGTGACCTCTTTTTTTACTTTCACTCATTTATTTAGATCTGTATATCGTTTGATTGTGTTCTCATGTTAAGCGCTTTGTGATTATATCTTGAGAGGCGCTCTATAAATAAAGTTTTACTTACTTACTTACTAAAAACCACTGGGGCGCACATCATCGCTAACGTTAGCAAACAGTCATGGTGAAGCTACGAGCAAAGCACGGCAGTTGCTTCGTAGATGGTTGCATCAACGAGACCCTGAAGACCCACCAACGTCTCGTGAATGTGCGCGGAGACCCGTTCTTTTATGACCCATTCAGAAGTGTATATGAAATTGTTTCTTTACTACATACATATAAACATTTACTCAGGAACTATTAATTGGTTTATGTCCAATGACTAATCTATAAATGGTCAAACATTCTCATTTGCATGTTCTCCACTCATTTTTTAACTCAGTCTTTGCAAAATCTTTATCATTTTATCCTCTCTTGTAATTCGGCATTAGCTAAGGTACACATAAGAAACACAAGTCAAATAGTCCTCTTGCTTCTCTTTAATGAGCAGAGAAACCCCAACATCCCACCTAAACCTCTCGTAGCAACCAGCTCCAGGAGGTGTGCCAAGAGCAGCCTAACACTAAACACTCTGAGTGCTGGAGAATAAAAAGCAAACTCTGGGAAGGTACAGGATTGACGTCAGAGAGAGCCACATGTAAGAGATTCCTGTCTAATTACTGGAATGCTCTGGCTTTATCGTTTAAAAAAAAATCTTTTCATATTTTAATACGTATCCTCTGGTTTTAGACTTCATCTGCCTGTCAGTGCAGCATTTCTCTTCTTCAAATTTAGTCAGCTTTAGAACTTTCTTTTTTTTTAAACATTCTCATGATTTTTCCGCTCCTCCTCCTTTTCAAACTCACCTTCTTTCCTTTCTGTTTTGCTTCCTTCTTTCCTCATTTACTCCCAATTTCTGCAGACCTCAATTCATGTGTTCTGTAAAGCGAAGATCCACACATTTTTCTCTCTGTTTTTTACCAGAATGCACTAAAAAGAAGATAAATTTAAGTCTTTCTTGTGGCTGAAACTTAAATAAGATAAACAATATAACAAAACGCCGTTTTTTCCAGGTGATAAATTACCTGATATACGACTTCATGGCTCGTAATGAGCTCTCCTGTCAGTCCAAACTAAAATCATTTCCCAATACTCAATCAGTAATTAATCCTGCAGGATAAATAGTTTCATATGTTGTCAGTAGCCTGTGGCTGGTTGTCGGTTATTTGAAAAACTACTGTGCATGAATTATTCAGGGTTATGCAGCCTGTTGTGTGTGTTTTTTGCAACAATATTTGCACTTTTGAACCGCCCCATGTCAAATGAAGGATTTTTACTTGTCCTCCTCCCTCTGGGAGCATTTTACTAATGTGGGATTGTTACAGATAAATAAAAAATGATGCACAAATAGAAATAAAAAATGTAATAATGGAATACTGTATTAGTCTGAGGAACATTGTGTGATTATTTTTTTTACCCTGACCTGAAATCTGCAAACTCAAAGAACATATAGGACTCTAACTGCCAGCTCTGTCCTTCAGCTGTGAGAGAAAAGTGAAACAAAACAGTTGCAACTTTTAGACCTAAGAATGTAGAAGTGTGTTCTGTTTGGGAGAACAGAGGGACCTTGAAGCTTCACAAACAACTAGACCAGCTCCTGGCAGAAACACTAAAGGCCATGCAAGGACCCTGAGTTAAGCCATTCAGCTGGTGGTGTAATAGAGCAGTTATAAATAGGTACAATCTTTATTTTTTGTATTATTATTTATTACAAACACCATTAAATAGCATCAGTTGTAAAAAGAAGACAAATCATTAAAAACTCTGGTTTCACGAAGGACCAAATGTTCTCTATTTCTGCCATATTGGTGCTGCTGGACTCATATGCAGCTTTTTACTAAAGCTAAACATTCTGGTCTGGACTCGTTGGCATTAAAGGCCCTTAAATTGCTCCACTCTTCTTTATCTAATAGGAATTTTTCTTTCAGGGAAGTGTCCCTTATACGTCCCCCTCTTATTGTGGTGTCCCCCAGGGCCCCGTTTTGGGCCCAGTTCTCTTCTCATTGAACAGACTTCCTCTCCTGAGAAAACACAACATGACTTCTTACTGTTTTGCTGATAATTACCATATTTTAGTGACCAACACTGCTGTTAAAACCTTGAAGCGTCTATGAGATGGAGGTATAAATGATCTTAATCTTATAAAAAAGAAAAAAAAAACAAGTTGGGTTTTTTAAAATAATTTGATTTGATTGATTGGTACAATTGCTTTCATTCAAAAAAACTAAACAAAAAAAATAAAATCTCCTACATGGATATGACTAACACTGGCTAAAGTCTGTTAAGAGCACTGGTCAAGTTTTATTTCAGCTTCAGCAAAGTTAAGACTCATGCTCTATTGATCAGTTTGAGATTGCTATTTATACCTTCATTACATCACACTTTAACTCTTTATATGTTGATCTTGATCAGTCATCTTCCTGGCAGCTACAAGCTGCAGCTTGCACCTGCTGTAGCCTCCAAGTTCCATCTGTCACTTACAGAATTCAGTTAAAATGTTATTGTTTGAGAATCTTATAGCATTGCACCGCCTTCCCTTTCTGAATTTTTACCCTGTTGCACTCCAGCTAATGCTCTGAGGTCCACAAATCAGTTGCTTTTTTATAGGTTTATTTACCGGTTTCTCTTTGGTTTCAGAGGTGCAATCTAGACCTTGGCACAATGCAAACCAGACTGAAGATGGTCCTAATAATCTACATTATGAAGAATTTGAAAATATAATGATGGTTCATGAGTTTCAGCTTGTAGGGTGAAGTTTCTTTGTCTAAATTAAGGCCACCCTCCTTAAATTGAATATATCTTTCCTACTTTTCTGTTCAGTTAAGGTTTTTTTTTTTGCCATGCTTAAAGATAAAGAAGCAGGAACCCACTCTGACTTGTAAACAGCCTATAGAGTAACAGAAACAAATCACAAACACGCATGACCGGACTTGTTAGGAAACACACCCATAATTCATAGCAACAGAGTGAGCACAGTTCTAGAAGTGAACAGTAGACGCGCGGTAATCCAGGTTACGGGTAATCCCAAATGATTGAATACATGTCAGCTAGATTTCCTTTCTCGGTTCCTATACAGGTTTCATCTCAGATCCAAAAAGCCTCTTCAGGTCAGACTGAAGAGTTTTAAAATACGTGGAACCGTTGAACAGATGAGTCACTGACCCAACCTTAGACCTTGTTGTTTGGTTTGTTTCCACCTGTGAGCTGTTTATGTGTTTTGCTCACATATGAATGGCAGTACTTTAGGTGTTTCTTAAGTGATTAGTTACATTTTTTCCATTGAACAAAAGACTTCTCTTAGTTCTCCCAAACCATTGTTCCTTTCTGCTTAAACTAAGTGTCCTTAAAACGGCGTTTCTTACCTTTGAAATACATTTGAACAGCTAAATCTTGTCCTAAGGAGCGAGCTCTTCTGTATTGTGTTGTGCTTTTGCTGTTGAAACATTTGTTGAAACGTCTGTCTTGTTCTGTTCTAAGCTGCTCTAGTGTTTTTAGGATTTCTTAGCTGAACTGATTTAGGTATCCTCAGGTTTTTAAGTGTGTTTATGCTCCGTTTTAGTGAAGTGGACTTGCTCAGATTGTCTCATGTGTCAGTGGGATCTCCCGTCTCCCTGTGGACTCACTTACATGTTGCCCTGCCTGCTGCCAGACCACATGGCCTCTTATTGTGATCATGTCAGACATAATGAGAGACATATCTTTTTTTTAACCTAATTTTGACTGCAAATGTTTGCAAGAAAGTAAGTGAGGCTGTTGCATCACTGAAGACCTGTAGCTCCTTCATACTAAAAGGATTATATAACTTTTCTGTATCTGGTCTTTCAGAGGTTCTGATTCAAGTGTTTTGGATAATTAGCTTTACTTTGTGAATTTTGTTTATTCTGCAATAAACGTTGCTCTTAGTGTTAAATGTGGTCCTGCCTCTCTGTAACGTCTCCTAGATCTTCCCTTCTTGGCCTCACACTCAGAGACGTTTCTCAACATTTAAAGTCTATCGTTATTGTCTTTTTTCCCTCTTGATTAATTATCCTGATTGTTTTATTGCCCAGCATTAGGATAGATCGAACCAACAGGTTCCTAAGGATAGATTATGAATTGTGACAGATTTAGGAAATCTTGGTTAAATCTTTTGTGTAATTTAAAAAAAGCCAAAAATAAGCACAAAACTTAATTAAATACCAAGGAAGAAGAGCAAAAAGCCTTAAAATTTACTCTTAATAAATAAAAGAGTAAAGAAAACAATTCATCTAATTAGTAAAATAATATTTCTTCTAACTACATTGTGTTCAAATAAAACCAGTCATTTTATAAAATGTCAGAATCATTAAAACGGCTATAATTTCTGTGAAAATGTCAATAATTATTGTTTTTAGGGGAACCAGTAGCTCTGACTGGGTCATTAAAGATCAGTGATGCCACAAGTGAAACTAACCTGCATTCAGTCACATGGATCTCTCATTTTGCAGCGAATCTTTTCATATGTTGGCTTCCCGGCAGATTATCTTGTGGTTTGGAGTGGCGGTGACAGGTTGGTGTTGCTGGCACACTCTTGGGGCTGGCTCAGAGTTTGGTTGTAGCAGAAGGACAATTTTGGTGGAGCCTCGGCAGACAGGATGGCATAGTTGGCAGAGTGGAGGGTGGCAAAGCTCTGAAGCTGATACCAAAAGCTCAGAATACACCAGACTGAGTTGTAATGGACCAGACAGGTTGGCTCTCCTGGCACGGTGTAGTGAACTGCTGGTCATGTGGAAATAGTAGATTAGGCTCAAAGAACGAGAGGAAGGCGAGTGCCATTGGATGCATTTGATTCTAGACTCATAAATGTTCATATATTATCCGAATCTTGTTTATTATTAAGGGATTCTGCATTATGAGCGTGCACCCGTTGAACCAGTCACTCCTGCTTCCTGCAGACCTTGCAGCCAACTTGTGGTCCTGCCAGCCATCGGTAACTTGGCTTGGCCCGCTTCCTTTTCCATGTGGTGATCACGTATGTCTATCCGCAAGGAAGTCTGTCAGCGCATCTTTACAAATAAGGTACGACACGTGGAAAAAGAGCAAATACTTACTTGAGCTTAAAAGTGCTCATACTTTTTCATTCATTTTTAGTCTGCATTCACCACCACGCCACTGGAGAATATGGTAAGCTCATGCAGACAGGCCTCCATATGGTGGAGGTCACAGAGGTCAGTGCATTAAAGTATCCATCTCATGGTGATGCTCACTGTAAAACTGTTTTGTCTCCTTGCAACCTGCAGGACAGTGCTTAACCTGGCGTGCATTTTACATTTTAATATTTTACAGCTGCTTGAGATGATGACATAAAGTTCTGTGTCCATACTATAAAATATATTAACACCAACCAGCAACGTGACCAGAATCTCTCTAAATGTGCATCCAGTCTGCATGGGTTCAGTTCTAATTTTAGCAACATTAACAGAATGCTTCAGCTGTAGAAGAATACGCTTTTCTCCGACTTCCTCGCTCTGGATGTTTATTTAATGTGGTTTCTATGGTGACGTGCTCACATCACTATGTGTTTAGGAAGTAAACCCTTGACCTGCCGTCCTGCACAGGCGCTAAATGATCACAGTAGCTGGAAATCTGCACAACTGCTTGGTTTGTGTGAGTTATGCTTCCTGAACACGTGGAAACATTTATGCAGCTTTACCTCCGCCCTTAAAGACCACGCGTACATCGATCATACTTGTTTTTTTCCCTAATTTGTTTAATTTGAAAGGTTTTGAGGAGACTAAAGAGAAAAATGGGAAATGAGGGTAACAGAGGGTAAACACATAACACTCACTTACACTTCCAGCTCCTCCGTTGTGTGTGTTTGAGTGTGTGATTGCTTGGCCTGTCTCTTGCCCGTTAAGTCTCGGTGTCATCTTTCTGCCATCTGCCGCCGCCACCCTACCAACACACACAGACATGCAAAAACTGGATTCAGCTTTCTTATAATACTCTAATTCAATACTTTATCTACTCTCTTTTTAAAAAAATTACCAGTATTTTTAAAAGTCTTAAAGAAAAACCATGCACATGCAGAAAAAAAACAAGCAGATTCAGCTTAGTGAAGGAATTTCAAGAAAATCATTCGGTGTGCGTTTGTGTGCATGACATAAATATTTAATTCTGCCCCACCCTCCATCATGTTTTAATCATGGCACAGTCTGCTTGTGCTGAAAATAGTTCCTAGCAACCCAGAAAAACAAAATCTATAGGTGTGTGTTTGTGTGTGTGACCTCACACACCCTTTGTCTTTCCTTTTTTCTGCAACATTTTATTCCGTCTGCCTCTGACAATTTAGAGAAGACAATATTGATGTTTTCGGAAAATATTCCAGCCACGCTTTTTGTATATTTTTGCACCGATCTTTGCAAAAAAAAAAAGAAAAAAAAGAAGCACATTTAGATGTTTTTCACTGTGTGACACACACAAGTAAACTTTAACACTCTCAGAATGCTACATCTGGTGTTTTAAACGTATCCCTCTTAAAGTGGTGATAATTGCTGGATTACTGACCCTGTTCTCGCTGCAGCTGCCTCTTCATGCTGACTAATTACATTTCGGTTAGAGCTGCAACACGAGCGCAGTTTGTTTTAACAATAGAGAACAAAGTTTTCTTGTAACAGCAAGTGGAGTTTCAGGGGACCGTCATTATTTCAGCTCCTTGAAAGCACGTATCTGAAAAATAGAAAGCATTTGTGATTGTTAACAAATAAAATATAACAAATATAACAAGTATAACAAAAACAAAGTATGTAACAAATAAAATAAATATAACAAATTACCTCATTCTTGAAACGGAATTAGGAAATATTAATGAAAACTGAACTATTTATTTGAAAATGTTTTTAAAACAACATATTTGTTTTATTTTAATGCATATTTATATAAAAATATAATAAGTAATTCAAAAGCTAAACTGTCCTGTTCCACCCGCACCACTAGGGGGCAGGAGACCTGTATAGGACTGAATCTGGCAGGATTTTGATGAAAGTACTAACACTAATACTATAAAAACAAACGTGCTCTATAGTCTACAAGAGGTTCAGTCTTCATTTTTGTTCATAATTTCAAACTGAATATGTTAAAAATGACAAAAAAATGAAAAACAGTAGACAACATCTGAATGAATTATCTCAAATTAATAACTGAGGGAAGACAGGTGCTCTGTTGTTCTGCAAAAAAAAAAAAAAAAAAATGCACATTGCTTCATTAAATGTTCCAGAAAGTGTAAAAATGATGCTGACTGTTTAAAATTTAAAATAAAAATAGTGTGTTTTTAGGCTCGTGTCAATCTTCATATGAGAATGTATATTTCTGAGTTTTTTATTTTAATTGGTTTGAATGGATTCCTCAAGGGAGCACAGGAGATAAAAGAAGTAAAAAGTGGTAAATAAAGGAATTAGCCGAATGTATTGAATCTCATTTTAAATGGTTCAGGCCATTGTTCTGAGATAGTACAGGACGAGGGGTCATACTGGGAAGAAATGACTCCATTTGAACAGGAAGAAACCTGACATTATTTAACAATAACATTATTATTGCATATTTTCCTAATATCTTCCAGTCCTGATAAATTCACCACCAGACAATTTGGTCCTAAAACTATTTTTTAAACTGATTTGGGATGTTGTAGTTTCAGGAAGAAGATTCAACTAGCAGCCGTTTCTGGAAATAAACCTAATAAATAAAATAATTATTTATAAACACACCTTAACATTTGCTATGATGGTGCAAGAATCTCTGAGAACTACAAGGCTGAACTTTAACAAATGAACAAAAAACTCTACGACAAGAAGAGATGCTCTTTACTAACAGGCTGCTTGGGTCATGCATATGCTTTAATACCTCATGTTTATCTCAGCGTTTTAGAAAAGACACAATTTTTCTCTCCTATTTAAAGGAATTCCTCACTTGATTGATCCAGCCTTGCCGTAGGGTCTCCTTCAGCGTGATGCCTGACAGGCGATTACAGAACTTAGTGCTCAAAGGGGATCTGGTACTTGTGGTCGTCTTTGCTCGCTAATGTACGGCTTAAGATCGCAATCTGTCTCCGTCTGTTTACGAGAAAACTTATTATTTGGTCCCAAGCATATAATAAAGTCCACCAGCTGACGTTGCAGGTTGTTTTTAGCACATGACGATGTATTATTCAGCAAGCGACCCAGTTCACAATTAGCACTCTGCATGTCAGCGCACATGTGCGTTTACGCGTGAAGCGAGCACATTTTGTTGGAAGTTAATGTTCTTGTTGACAGGAGGGTATGATGATCGCACCACATCAGCCTGTCATCAGCCCACAGGCGGTATGTTTGTCCCATGTGGCCAGAAGAAAATGCTGATGCATCAGTGATGTCACCCTTATGGGTGCTGAAGACCTGGAGCTCCAGTTTGCTAATAGCAAGCTTCACTGCCTGCAGTGGTGATGCAAATAACAGGATAAACATATGGAGGAATTTGTGCATTAGCATTGTGTGAAGTGTTTTTTTTTTCTGATGGGAAAACGAAGTTGGTTCTAAATTTATAGGCTGAGGCTGAAGTTTTGTGTGTTTTTTTAACTCAGTGGAAGAATGAGGAGTATTAAACTTTAAATGTATCTTTAGATTATACATTAGGAGCCAGGGCCGGATCTAGCCAGCCCTATTAAGGGGGGCAGGAAGAATATCGGGGGGGGGTAGTCTGGACATGCTAAGAATTCTTTGGTCATCACATCCCCCCAATCCCTTAAATGCATCAAAAACTACACCATCATCATATCAGTTCCTCTATCCATAGATTTATGTTCATATTTGATCCCTACCCTCTGCATTTACCCGGGCTTGGGACGGAACAAGTAGGACACTGGCTGATGCCCTGTTGAGGCTGATTCATCTGGTTATGTTTTGTTTTGGTTTTGGTTTTTTTTTGTTTGTTCTTTTTTGTTTTGTTTTTTGTTCTTTTTTGCGTTTTTTGTTCTTTTTTGTTCTTTTTGTGTTTTTTTGTGTTCTTTTTTGTGTTTTTTTGTTTTGTTTTTTTGTTCTTTTTGTGTTTTTTGTGTTCTTTTTTGTTTTATTTTTTGTTATTTTTGTGTTTTTTGTTCTTTTTAGTGTTTTTTGTTCTTTTTGTGTTTTTTTGTGTTCTTTTTTGTGTTTTTTTGTTTTGTTTTTTTGTTCTTTTTGTGTTTTTTGCGTTCTTTTTTGTTTTATTTTTTGTTATTTTTGTGTTTTTTGTTCTTTTTTGTGTTTTGTTCTTTTTTGTGTTTGTTTTTTTGTGTGTTTTTTGTTTTGTTTTTTTGTTCTTTTTGTTTTGTTTTTTGTGTTCTTTTTTGTGTTCTTTTTTGTTGTTGTTCTTTTTGTTTTTTGTTCTTTTTTGTGTTTTGTTCTTTTTTGTGTTTTGTTCTTTTTGTGTTTGTTTTGTTCTTTTTGTGTTTTTTGTTTTGTTTTTTGTTCTTTTTGTGTTTTTTGTGTTTGTTCTTTTTGTGTTTTTTGTTTTGTTTTTTTGTTCTTTTTGTGTGTTTTTTGTTTTTTGTTCTTTTTGTGTTTTGTTCTTTTTTGTGTTTGTTTTGTTTTTTGTGTTTTTTGTTTTGTTTTTTGTTTTGTTTTTTGTTCTTTTTGTGTTTTTTGTTTTCTTTCTTTCTGTGTCATTCATCAGTAGCTACTTTGAATGAGGACAAATGGAAGAGAGCGCTCACTCTGACAATTTTTCACTGAAATATTTTTGAATTTTGTCATTTCTGCATGCAATCGCATTTGCGGGGGGCAGTCATGGAATTTGGGGGGGCAATGCCCCCCCTTGCCCATGCCTACATCCGGCCTCATTAGGAGCAAACAGAGTTGTTGTTCTTTGCAGAATCAATGAACAGACTTGAGTTGAGTCACTTACATCTAGTTAGTGGTATTAGATGACCCTAAAGTTGGAACGCCCTGTTTTATGATCTTCTGGGTCCACTGATTATCAGAAATCTCAGACAAAAAGTGTTCTTCATAGAAAGTAAGTTGTTTTCAATATTTAACTGATAGAATAACAGCCATACTATACTCCCTCTGGGTTGGAAGTGCGTCCTTTCATCAAGTGGAGGTGTGTCTTGTTTATAGGTAATGTTAGGATGGATCAAAAGATAGACCAAGATTAAGATCCCAGATACAATCAGCTGAAATGATATTCCTTCATAGGGTGGATGTGCTCAGTCTTAAAGAGATAAAGAGAGGAGCTCCGTCATCCAGGGGGAGCCTGGAGTAGAGCTGCTGTTCCTCCTCATCGAAAGGAGTCAGCTGAGGTGGTTCAAGCCTCCTGGTCGCCTCCATCTGGAGAATTTCCAGGTATTGGGACAAAGCCCAGAACATGCTGGAGGGATTGTATATCCTCTCTGTACTGGACACGCCTTGGGATCTCCCAGGAGGAACTTCAGTGTGTCTTTAGATCTGTTACGTCAGCGTCCTGACTGGATAAACAGCAGAAAATAAATGGATGGAAACTGAACTGATGAATTTACAACAAAATAAAACTAGGCAAAAAAAATTCAATAATAAACAAACAAAAAAAGAGTGTGAAACAGTACGTTTATTGTAAAAAAAAAATAAAAAAAAATATATATATATATATATATTATTTATTTAAAGCAACACGTAGAAACTTTTCTGCTTAGCCCCCTACAGGTTAAAAGTGGAATTTCAACTGTCGCAAATCTCCTCGCAGCCTGCCACTGCTTTTCAGCTAATGATGTCATCAGACAAGGTGTTGTATTTTACATTTTTTTGAATGTGTGATTATTTTCAGTTCAGAAACAGTCTCTCTCTCTCTCTTTCTCTCTCTGCCTCCCTGCTGTCCGAGCAAGACTCAGCACTTCCAAATAATTAATCAATCCAAATCTGACTGGACCCGTCGGGCTTCGGTTTTGATCCTACTAGCAGGGAAGAGCCCCGTGGAGGTGTACGCCTGTGTAGGAGATGTTTTCATGCGTGTCACCGGTTCCAGCGGATCTATTTATTTACCTGTGAGGTGGTGTTGGGGAAGTCTTGTTTTCCAGGACATACTTTTCTAGTCAGACAGATAATAGTCAGACTGCATAACTGCTCGCTGAAACCGTCACTTCTCCACATCAGTTGCTACACCTGGTAGCTATGTCCGTAAAGCAGGTAGTGACATCATCTTGGAGACCTACCCGCTCCTCAAAACTGTTTAGTGTCGGTGTCTGGCCAGTAGAGGGGTGCAGACTGATGGCAAATATGAAAATGTTCAAATTTCTAACTCAAAAATCAATTAGATCAATTTTAATGCTCTAGCTTAAAGTGTAAAAAAACTATTTATTGTTGCTTTAACCTTTGATTAACCAGGTGAATCGATTGAGAACCAATTCTCATTTACATTGACGACCTGGCCAAGAGGCAGCAGCAAGAGCAGAATATATAAAAACAAGCAGATAAAACAATTAAAAACATAAAGCAATCCAGAGAGTCTTACAGCAGTCAGAATCTTAAGGGTTAAACAGTCACCAGGTACCTTTTAAACAGTAAAACAGCTTGAAAGGATCAATATCCCTGGTTTTAAATCAGATTTTATACTAATTTGAACTAGAGTTTATTATGAAGTTTAGATTGTGTGTTTTTGAATGGAGACGTTTTTGTAGATAATGTTTGTCTAACCTTCCTGTTTACTCTGCTCTTGACTTGGGTTAAATCTCTGTTAAATAGATTTCTTTAAATGTTTTACATCTTTATCAGGAACAGAAATAGATCCAGTCATTTTGCAGGTCATTTAAAGGACCCCCTGCTAAGCGATAAAATGTGAACGTATAGGCGAGCGAGCTTACAGAGAGATGTATATCTGTAACTTTATTTTGGTAATCAGTTCTGCAAAAGTGTCGTTTGAAGGAAGCATCAGTGCTCTTCTGCAAACAGCCATGTATATGGGACCGGTGAGGGTTAAAAACAATTTAGTTTTTAATGTTTGACTTTTTAAAAAAGCTCATTTTCTCTCACACACATGCACAAAAACCGTGTAACTTCACATGTGATTTAAGCACAATTTACACATTTTCTAAAATAGTGAAACAAACATCTTCAAAGAACCAAATAAGTCCAGTTGCCTTTATTTAAAACCCTTTTTTGGAGTAAAACAAACCGCATCTAGAGGAATGATTTTAGCGATCTTTTATGATCATTACATTTGATCACTGCAAAAACTGATTTCTAAGAAAGTAAAATAGCCTTGTTTTTAGACATTTTGTCTTATTTTTGTCTAAAAAGAAAATATATTCTTACAGCCCTACTTGAAATAAGCCAAATCTTCTTAAATATGGTCAAATTTTTTAGATTTAAGCAAAAAAATCTGTAAAAGTAGCAAAATTTGCTGCATTTAGAACAGGCATTTCCAAAGTGCGGCCCGGGGGCCAAATGCGGCCCTCAGAGTGATGTTGTGTGGCCCTCAGCTGCATTTCAAAAATGATATAATTTAGTTTTCCTGCAGGATTTTGATGCAGGGAGACGCTTTATGACATTTTTTAAAATAGATTTTTACTAACATTAGACCCAACAAACAAAAAATCCAAGTAAATTAAAATCTTTTTAAATGCAAAATTTGCAGAACCAAATATGTTTTGCTTGTTTTTTTAAGAAATATTCTAATTTTTGTGGCCCTCGAGGACTTGGGATTTTGTCCCTCATGTTGAAAAGTTTGGACACCCCTGATTTAGAACAATTCGCTAGTTTTAAGGAATCTAGACAAGCAAATTTTGCTTTCCCCATTGGCAGATTTTTGCTCAAATCTAGAAAATGTGACCATATTTAAGAAGATTTGGCCTATTTCAAGTAGGACTGTAAGAATATATTTTCTTTTTAGACAAAAATAAGTCAAAATGTCTAAAAACAAGGCTATCTTACTTTCTTAGAAATCAGTTTTTGCAGTGATCACGCTTGACTCGTATTGAATTGCAGAATGATTTCACTTGAATAAAGCCATTTTTTCACCTCTAAGAATAACTAAATGTTTAAAAACCTGCCAAAAAAAAGGACAACAGCAGTTGGAATGAGTAAAATGGTCCGCTAACACATTCACCAAATGTGATAAAATTCATTAACTTGGTGCCAAGTGCATCAGTGACACTCCCCGTGTGTGTTTATGAATTTGTGTGTGTTTTCTTCAGCGAGGTCCGTTTCAACACAAACCTTAATGAGACACCAGCAGCTGCAGCTAACGGCGTCAAACTTTATCAAGCCAGCGTTCAGTTTGCGGTTGTTTTTTTTTATATTTTAAGTTTGGCTGAGAAGTAGAGTGAGTTTGAATCAAAGTGAATGATTCATGCAACTGTAATTTAAAAATGAAGAAGAGACGCACTGAGGGTGATGATGATGATGAGGGAGACTTTGATGGAAACAGATTTGAGTGCATATTAATTAGGATGACTAAATAGCGCTCAGGAGGAAGTACAGTAAGAGGAGGAACCTTTCAGGATGTGAATAGGATTGAGCATCTGTTGGGATCTGAATGCATGTGACATTAAGAGCGGGGGTGAGGATCTTAGACTAAATAAACATGCATAAATAGGAGTATGTTTTGCGTGGTGTGTCAGTCCGTGAATCCATCCATCCCTCCATCTATCCAGTCAATCCACCCATCCAACTGCACAAACCTAGCTTTGCTTTCTCTTTTTTTTTTTTTTGCACGAGCCAAAACAGCTTTCTCCCACTCTGCACAAATTAGCAGCAGCCCACGCTCCACTCACACATAACTGTCAGAGCACAGACGCTGCAGGAAGCGAGGAGGAGGGAGGGGAAGGTGAGAGATGCAATGAGGGAGGAGGAAGAGAAATTCAGAGAAGAGGATGGGGGGGGGGGGACAAAAAACAGCGGAGTAAAGTGGGAAGAAAGAGCCGGAGTGACAGATAACGCAGACCACAAGTGGTTTTTGTTGCTCGCAGAAGGGCTTTGTTATGGATCCTTTCATCAGTGGTTACCTGGAACGTTTTTGAATTTATTTTCAATTTTAATTCATATTGTCTGCACTGTGAAAACTTGCACGCTGACAGAGGATGAAGAGCGGTTCACACTGTGAGCAGAACACTTGGCCATCTAGGCTATATGCTTCTTTTGCCCTAACAGCTTTTCGTACGGTTGTCAATAATCTATGAGCACTTAAAACCCTGAGAGTGGGCCGTGGGGGTGAAGAGTAGGTATGAATGGAGATAGGGTGGGGGGTGAGCGCTTTAAAGAAGGAGAGCTGCAATTTTAGGAAAAGAGGGTCTAAATCCGGAAAAGAAACACGAGGAATTATGCAAATATCAGCAACCTCATTAACATTTCAAAACTCCGGAAAGGAAATCTAAAACTTGAAGAGAATTCCTCCTTTTTTTGGGGACAATTTCTTTCTAACTCTGCGTCCACGTTACACATCCATGCATCACTCACAGGGCATAATGAATATAATGTTACCCCACACTCTAACTGTCGGAGCGAATTGCCTAACTCTTCCCCGAGGAAGGTCCTCACTAAAACTTGTAATGCGGTTTTAAAAGATCAATTGTGACGCATCTGCAGATGAGAGGAAATTCAGCGGAAGCAGGACAGGATGAGGATTGAAGAGCCAGAGGAGGAGAGCGAAGTGTGTTCCGGAGGACATCCCCTCTGTAGGTCACTGTGACCGGACTCTTGTCAGCCGGCCAGACCTGACTCCATCTTTACTCGCCAGAACACCCAGGTCCCTGTGAGTGGCTCGACCTTAATCTTGACCTTGGTGTTCCCTATGATTCTTTTAAGAGCTCTACACGTCTCATTTATACCCGTTTAAATCTTTATATGGCTTCAAATAATAAAACTCCCCAGCAGTAATCATCTTATCTCTCTGCAGGATGTTATTATTTAAAATATTATAATAAATATACAGTGGTGTGAAAAACTATTTGCCCCCTTCCTGATTTCTTATTCTTTTGCATGTTTGTCACACAAAATGTTTCTGATCATCAAACA
>SSNR01000037.1:2537496-2551513 GCA_006937965.1 Callopanchax toddi
CCCCCCCCCCCCCCCCCCCAATTGATAAGAAAATTGTTAAGGAATTGGATTGATAGGCATTGATATTAATAAAAACGTATAATTTCCCACCCCTAGTTTTCAACATCCACATCGCTGATAATTTTGATGTTTTTTCTTTTTAATTCAAGGAGTTTGGGAAAATAGTATATAATGTAAAAGACCCAGGCAGAAAACTGTTGAACCCTCTAATGAGACACCAGGAGAAACTGTCATACCATCATAATTAAAACTAGAAAGGTTGCATTTCTTGCAAAAATGCAAAGTTTGAATGCATTTATGCTGAATGATAAAGCTGAAATTGCACAAAACCAGCTGAATATAGCTGAAATGAGCTGAAATTTAGCTTAACTCTAAATATTTGCAGAAAAATTTTAATTGCTTAAGTTTAATGAAGCCTAAAATCGTGGAAGAAATTTGAAGGATTTGCATTGTTTTCAATGAGAGTGCAAGGGTTGGAAATTGCATAATATTTCAAAAAGCATAAATTGTATAATTGCATAAAATCATTTCCATAAAGAGCATAAGTAGCAAATTTAAGATCAAAATTGCATAAATAGCATAAGAATTGCAGTAGTATTTGTAGAAAAGGTGTAAGAATTTGCAGAAATGCATTAAGTCAATGGGAAAAAATGAGTACAAATACTAGAATATTTCAAAAAGTACTATGAATATTTCAAAAAGCATAAATTGTATAATTGCATAAAGTCATTAGCAGAAAGAGTATAAGTAGCAGAATTGTTTAAGACCAAAATTGCATAAATAGCATAAGAATTGCAGAAGTAGTAGTGTTTGCAGAAAAGGTGTAAGAATTTGCAGAAATGTATTGAAGTCAATGGGAAAAAATGTGTACAAATACTTGTACTATGAATATTTGTACAAAAAGTCATAGCCAGAATGTCCTGAATGAGCAGAACGTTTTGATGTATAATTTGCTGAAATCAGCTGAAAATTGTGGGAGAAGAAGCGAGCCAAAAAACGGCGGAAGTTTAAGAATAATCAAGAGAAACAGGAAAACAATAGTTTGAATGCATTAAATGCATTCAAACCAATAACCAGAGGGCTCAGAATAGTCTTCCTCACAATGAGGAAACATTTCATTAACATTAAATCCTCTGACTTCTGTAAAACCATCTGACCTTTCTGGATGACTATGGTCAGAAAACAGTAGACGTGTGTGCACAATCATATGATGCAAAAAAAAATTTGAAGGAACTCAAACAATGGTAATCACAGACTAAAACTTTTGTTTTAAACAAAAACTGACAAATAATTCCTTTAGAAAAATTATAAAAATTAGAATTCTCAGATGCTTGAAATGTGCTGCCATCAAATCTGAACATAAAGGAAGTACAAAACTGGTCAGTTAAAACTTTTCTTTCTACTTATATCTATGTAAACATATGAACATTAGTTTTTTCTTCCTACGTGTGTGAGTGTGTTTTAGAAAACCTCCAAACAATATGGAGAAATTGCTTTGCATTAGAGCCAACATGTTTCATAATTCTTAAAATCCATTGTTTACATTGAGGTGAGTTTTTAAAGGCTTTTAAAAGCTCTATCATGACCATATGTTTAGAAGTATCTATTATAGATGACTACTCAAAGGTTTAGACCTTTTGCATTTTGCTCGCGAGTGTCGTGACACCATCACAGCTAAAGGCTAGCCTTCCTTTGGTCCGGGAAGAGGAGTTCATTAAAGATCAGCCCACAGCCTAATGGCTATAGCATGGCTTTCAGTGTGTTTCACCACAGACTCGTTTAAAAGAAGAAACAGACGGTAGTTGGTTGTCTTTGATTGCTTCTAACCGTTTTATAAGTGAAGTAAACTTTAGAAGAAGTTATGAAGACCAAACTTTTAGGTGCATGAAACTTTATGTCACTTAAGAACGTCTTCACCAGCAAATAATCGATTTATTTATTGTTATTTTGGAAAAAACCTACAACTTTATTTGCACAAATGCAGCCAAAGACTTGAAGGAAATTTCCACCAGGTTTTCTGAAGTCACCCATTATTATAACACTCTCCAACCCGTCGGTGAACAAACAGCTCAAATCTTTTCTCGTTAGAGTCTGGAACACCTGCTGCCTTAAATGCACTGGAGATCTTTTGTATCGAGTAAAGCTGCTTGACCTCTTTTCTGTTGTTTTGCTCTTTGGTCTCAACTTTTTCATGAAGACCACTTCTAATTTTCTAAACAGTAGAAGGATGCACCGCACTGCTGAACATCTTCAGTTTCAAAGGGAAGTAGTGGACATAATAAATGTTTTGTTGTTAAGTTGCTTTTGTGATCCTCACAGTTTCTCTGTTTCTTACTTTAAATAAAACACCACGAAACCTAAATCTGCCCAGAAGAGACCTTGCTGATGAAGCAGAACTACCTTGTGTCTTTTTGCTGAGTTCAGTCTTGCCGTGGTGTTTGACCTGTAACATAACATGTTTTCAAAACATGACCTTGGTATCGTAGCTTTGGCTGTTTTTCACCCAGTTCTAAGTTTCCTGCAGAGCTGTTTTTGTCTCAGAGATGATTTCAACCTACATCTGACTGAAATCCTGCAAACGTCACAACTTTCTTCTGGATTTTATTTGAAATTGTCACATCAAATATCAGTTTTAGTTCCTTTTTGTTATACTTTGCATTTTCTAAATTGTTGGAAATAAGCAATTGGATGTTTTATATATAAAACACTTTTATTAATATCTATTCTGCATGATTTCCACACACCTGCCTAAAACTCCTGTTAGTGGGTTTGAGAACAAACACTCTCTAGAACAAACACCAGGAACCTTCACAGGACGGACAGAATAAAGAATAAAGGGAAACTTCTGTCTTCAGTGCTTTTCCCTATTATATGAATATTTTATTTTTTATGGTCTTCTCCATTTACATCTGTAACCATCTTTAGTACCACTCTGTCTGACTCCTATTAGACTGGTTGCACGAGCATGGAGGGGGTTGACGGTGGTGGATTGAGCTGATATTTTGACCTCTTAGATTTTAAGAGCACTGGGAGAAGTGTGGTGTGCTGACATCTCTCATAAGTTCAGTTCAGCATCACTCACAGCTAATGGCTCTCCGTCTGCTGTACGCTGCTGCAGACGGGAAAGGCATTACCATTGAGATGGAAGGAGAGGGTGTAAAATATGAATGAAAGGAGCTCCCCGCTGAATGCTCAAGCGTTCTTGTTTTGTCACATTGTCTGGTTTTTGAGGAGGTGTTTTGAGGCCAAGACATTTCAACGTCTGCTCCAGAAACATGAGAAGTGTTTTATTTTAGCAGCATTTTCTACCTGGACTAGAATCAAATTGGAAGCATCAAGGGTATTTAATTTGATTGATGCTTTTCTGTTGCTTTTTAAGCTTTGCATTAAATTTCACACACTGAAAAAAGAAAACAGGGGTCTAACTTTAAAAAATTGAAGTAATCGGTCACAAGTAATTAAATTAAGTTCTTTCAAAGTGAATTTATTAAGTTTGTTCAAAGTAAACTTAAAAAGATTAACTTGGATAAACCTAATTAAATTACTTGTAACCGATTACTTCCATTTTTCAAAAGTTAGACCCCTGTTTTTTTTAGGTTAGACCAATGTTTTCTTTTTTTCAGTGCAGCTTAGTAATGTAATTACTTTAAACTTTCTTATTTTCAGTCTAAAACATTGCTTTTTAAAGTTCTTAGACATAAGCTGATAACTGGTACAAGTGGTCTTTTATTTACCCAATGATCCAAATTGGATTTAAAATAACAAAAATCCAGAAATTGTGGATTTTTTGCCGTCAAATATGCTGGGAAAGCTTCTCGATCATCCTGGGTGTGATTGTCCTATTGGGTTCAAATAAAGAAAACTGAACTTTTTCTTTACATTTGAAGATGTTTTGTTTATCATCTGAGGAATTTGTTCAATTTTGCTTGATAAGCTTCTTTGATTTAAAGTGAAATGTTTTCAAAAATAAAGGGGAAAAAATCCAGTTTATAGTGTAAACCCAAATCCTTAAATCAGCCAAACTGATTTTGATGGGAAAAATATTTATAGCTACAATATTGATTTTTGTTAGTGTTAATTTCAGTATATTGTAAACTCTTAAAGGCACACTATGCAGTTTTGGCTTGTTTTGGCACCCCCTAGTGTCCATTTTAAGTCACTGTTGTAAAAATACAGTATTAGCACTGTTTCTGCTCAGAGACACTTAAATCTAACAGTTTAAATGTCTCCTCAGCTGGAGCGGTTCATCTCATTTAAAGAAATCAGCTGTGTTGGGAGAGATGGAAAAAATCAGGAATCATGAGCTAAAAACACTCCAGTGCTAGCATAACAGCTAGCTACATTGGGTTAGCCCAGGGGTGTCCAAACTTTTCAACATGAGGGCCAAAATCACCAAGTGTCAATTCCTCGAGGGCCACAAAAGTTAGAATATTTCTTAAAAAAACAAGCAAAAATATTTTGTTCTGCTCAAAAATTCCTTATAAATGCAACATTTTAATGAACGGTCTTTGTCAATACGACACAGGGATCTCGTATGTTTGACTCAATCATAAAAAGCATCAAATTTACTGGATCTGATTTTAGGTTTCTAGAAATAGTTCCATCCTCAGCAACAAGACCAGGATCTGGGTCTTTCTCCAGTCATGTTGCTGGATTTCGTCAGGCTTTATGAACAGAGCTCACAAGTCTGCATTTTGGTAAAAGTCAGTGAGGATTTGTGGTTCTTTTTACCAGGAAATAAAGTCGGAAATCTCAATATCTCTTGAATTGTCTCGAAAAAAGTTGAATATTTTGATTGAATGGAAAATTTTGCATTTAAAAAGATTTTAATTTACTTGGATTTTTTGTTTGTTGGGTCTCATGTTAGTAAAAAAATAAAAAGTGTCATAAAGCGTCTCTCTGCATCAAAATCCTGCAGGAAAACTAAATTATATAATTTTTAAAATGCTGCTGAGGGCCACACAGAATCACTCTGAGGGCCGCATTTGGCCCCCGGGCCGCACTTTGGACATGCCTGGGTTAGCCTAACCCTCGTGAGATTCTGCACACAAGCAGCAGATGGGGCTGAGTGACTTTTCATTAACCCTGTATGTAAAGGGTCATATTAGCACAGACTGGCTCAAGAAAAATATTTAAAATTATGATAAAGTTACATAGTGTGCCTTTAAAAAAATTGCTTCAAAAGTTTCTATTTTCTAAAAAGAGAAATATCTTTGAAATATTGGTTTAATCTGTGATGTTTTTAGGAAAATAAATAAATGCTTGTAAATGATTTAGACTTCAGCGATGCGTTAATTTAAAATTGAATTGATTAAATGGTTAAAACTATGTGGGTTTTTTTTTTGTCTGCAAATTATAAATTTAAAAAAATCATCAAATAAGTTTATTATGTTTAAGAAAATGTATTTGTTTTCAGAAAATATTTTGGTTATTTATGAAAAAATGAGAGTGAGAGCGAGCGAGGTAACGCCTCTGTGTGCTTTTTTTAGTTGTGTGTGGGGCGGGGGTAGGGAGTGTCTGTATTATAAATAACCCAAATCAATAATAAACGACACAGATATTTGGAGTCGGGTCTGGGATTCTCTGAGGAGATGGATGAAAAAAAAATCAACCCTCCCTCCTTCCCTCATCCCCCTTGTTGCAGTAAAAAGGAGGTGGAGGAAGCTCAAAACATTAGAGGTACTGTCCCTCCCCCCTCCACCTCCCCTCCCGAGCATGAACAGACTTGTGGTTATGATGTGCGCGCTTGCCTTGTGGGTGCGTGTGCGGGAATGTATGTATATTACGAGTCGGATGCCATCCATTACTTATTCATCAGCAATGTCTGCTTGGTTGCCACAATGTGTATTTCAGCATGCCTTGCAATCATTATGCCACATGTATTATTTAAGACTATAATGCAGATAGCAGCTATTTGTCTCAGATACACTCACTTTTCACCTGTTCTCTGTCAGACGACTTCAAAAAATCTCTTTCACATTCAGTTTCTTCGGATCTCACACAGGATGCACTTGTCTTTTTTTCTTCTTCTATTGATGAGTGTAGATTTTGGATGCATTACATGCTTCGTGTCCCAACATGAATTTCTATGCAAGCTGCACTTAGTCTCTGTTTGTATTTTGATTGTGTAGCAGACATGCTTGTGCCTGCAGGACTCAGCTATTTAAAAAAACCCTGATGTTAGAGCTCCTAGGGTTGGGTGGTATCTGTTTTCTAATACTAATAAACATTCCTCAAATTATAAAGCACTGTAAACAAAGTGACCTCCTGGTGGGAAAAGCTTGTGGCGCTGTGATTTTTTAGACATTTTAAAGCTTCCTAATATATTTTTAGATTAAATATGCAACAAGTTCTTCCACAGAACAAATTGATTTAAACCATTTATGCAAAATGGCTTGAACAAAAGGTCCCCTCCACCGCAATGTTTCTAGGGATTTAACTTCCACTTCTAAGGGTTATTTATTTAGCCTTATTGGTCTTTTTGGCCTGTGCAGGGGACAGCAGACTGCAAAACTGAGGTTGATGACCCAGTCAGAAGGTGTGTTTGTATCAAACACTGAAAAACAGGCTTTATATTTCATCTGTGTGTTTTTAGGATTAAAATTGCATCAGGGATTTTAATGATGTTGTAGCCATAGGTTATAATAGTTTTGCACTTTCATTAGTTTTTATTTTAGTTTAGTTTTTGTTTCAATTTTTTTTTGAAAACGCTTAGTTTCAGTTTAGTTTTTATTAGTTTCAGTCTTTTGTAATATGACTTACATATCAGGGACAAGACGGAGACACAGTGAAATAAATTGTTGTGTTCAACAAATTCACTGAAAATCATAAATGTGTTATTTTGAACAGGTGAGCTACCATACACTCAAAGATCAAAGGAATATGGCAAAGTAGCAAAAATTCTATTCAATGGTGTAGATTTGCTCTTGACATTGGGGACCAGGATGAGACGTTCGCTGGGTTTTGGGGATTTGAGCGCACGCCGAGACAGGAAATATTTAAAGTGCAGATTTGGCTCGGTGCACATAAACCTGTTCTGATCCTGTCAGTTTGACCCAGAACCAGACCTCCTTGGGTAACAGCCCCAGGTCCCCTTGGTCCTGGTTCCCAGTAGCTGGTTTCAGAAGCATTTTAGAGGGGTTTTGATCAAGACAGACCCAGGCCTAACAGCCCCAGGTCGCCCGGTCCTGGTCCTGGGTCCATAGTGGGTTCCAGGAGCATTTTAGAGGGGTTTTGACCAGGATAGGGACCCAGAACCAGACCTGCTCTGTGGGTAACAGCCTAAAGGACCCCGTTAAGTTTAAATCCTCAAGTTTATTGTTTTCTATCATTGAGGAAAAAGTCAGGGATCTTCTGCTGCCCTGCAGGGCTCTGATTGGATAAAATGTCTTTAAAAGTCATGGCTGAGACTTAATAAAACAGCCTCCTGATGATAAAATATGTAAAAAAAAAAAACGCCACCACACGTCATTTACTCCACAGAGCGTTTAAAACATGATCGCTGTGGCACGCCGCGCGGCCGCACCGCAAAAAAGAAATAATAATTAAAAAAAACCTACCGGAAAGACCGGTAGACCAGAAAAACTAATTTATTTAGTTTTAGTTTTATTTAGCTTATTTTCTCTATAAATTCAGTTAGTTTTGTTAAAGTGATAAAATGCAGTTTTACTTGTTTTGGGCTCCCTCTGGTGTCCGTTTTAAACCACTGCGTTACACAAGTTAGCATATTGTTTCAGCTTCTAAACGCCTAAATCTAAGTGTTGACATGTCTCCTCAGCCTTCATAGTTTTCTACAGGAGCGGTTATTTACTCCTTCAAAGAAATCAGCTGTGTTCAAGCAGGGAGAGATGGAAAAAAATCAGGAATCATGAGATAAAAACACTCCAGCGCTAGCATAACAGCTAGCCACTTTGGGTTAGCCTAACCCTCGTGAGACACGTGACTTCCTGGGTTTCGTGACGGCGATGGAGATCTTGCAATATTCCGGATCTAATCACCAGATGGGGCTAAGTGACTTTTCATTAACTCTGTAAAGGGTCATATTAGCACAGACTGGCTCAGGAAAAGATTTAAAAATATGAAAAAGTTGCATATTATCACTTTAATGCTCATTACAGTTTTAGTTTGTTTCAGTTTTTTGTTTAATATTCGTTTTTATTTTTATTTCAGTTAACGAGAATGTTTTTGTAATTTTAGTTTTCGTTATTTCATTAGTTTTAGTTACCTATAATAACCCATGTCATTTTTGGATGCTCCAGTATGGAGTTTAACTATTCCAGTCTTTGGTGATCCACTTCAACCTCCTTTGCTTGATTATGACTGTAAATGAACTTGTTTATCTAAATAAATCTGTCCTTTTTTAACTGTTGCGCCTTACCACAGGTCTTTGACCATGTTACTTGCCCACCAACTTGTTTCCACGCATTGATTTTCAGTACAAAGTTCACAAGGTTTCCTTCTGCTCAATTACACCGGCCTCCCTGGGGCTGATTCTCCCTGATCTAAAAATGAAAATGTGTTTGTCTTTGTGTGTTTGTGTATGTCATTGTGGTTTGGGATCACTGGCATTAGCTGCTACCGGTGTCATGGCTGCGCGGAGCTTAGCTAAGCCTTTGACGTCAATGCCTTTACAACGAGCTGATAACACAGACCTTTATCACAGCCAGGTGTGGGGGTGTGTTGTCAGATCAAACAAAACTTGGCTTCCTGGATTCTGCGCCGTATTTCAGAAATAGCTCCTGCAAACGGACACATTATCAGACCACCCAACGTGTGCAAAACACAAACACTGACGGGCAGAAATCAGATGGTGTCTCATTACCTTGTGGGTTCTAACCGTTTAGATCATTGCTTTTCGGTTTATTTCTCTGCAGTGTTTAACTGGCATGGAGCAGACTTAAATAAATCTATTATTCAGCCACAGGTCAAACTGATTTTGGCTTCATATAATTTTGTTTTTGTCTATAAGGCCTGTCAGATCTCATTATCACTGTTAATAAAAGGTTACAGAATTGTTGAGAGCTTTCCTTAAAAGGAAAAAAGATTGAATGCTCATTCTGTGAAAGTGTAAGAATTTAGTGATTGATCATTTACAGCTTCTGAAGCTTAAAGCCTCTTCCCCCTGTTTTATTTACCTGTAATGTCAGTGACATATTTAAAGTTGTAGGAATCACAAGAGGCAGTGTTTTTTCTGCATCATGTCCTGTGTGCAATGTACTCACACCAACCCACTTCCTACATATTTCACATTGTGAATCTCCTAAATGAGATCTCCTGCTCTGAGGTGTGTGTGAGAACAGCAGCTATGAACAAACAACCAGATTCATATTTATGGTAAAGAGCTGGTCTCATTCTGGGGTAAGAAGGGTTGTTGGCTTTTGAATTGACTTTTTGATAAATGCATTGTCTCCACAGTGGCAGGTTATTTATCTAAGATGTAACATTTGCATATTGTTAATATTTCCTTAATTTGCCCAAATATAGGACGACCCTGATTATAAGACGACCCCCATTTTTCAAGATTGATCTTCAGAAAAAAGAATAAATTCACTTTTTAAAGAAACTATGTTTAATTAAATTTTGAGAAAATAATATATGATACCTTAATTACAGACTGCTTTAATATTTGCTTATTAATCAGGAATTAGAGTTCTCTGTGACAACATATTTCAGTCAATTGGAAAAAAGAGAGAAAAAAAGCGGACGTCTGGGACCGCTAAGAGCTGCTTCCTGGTGCTGCCGCTTCTGCCCTTTGACCATGAAGCATGCGCCCCCTGCTGGTGGGCTGAGGCGTGATAGTAAGACGACCCCCCCCCCCCTTAAAATTATTTGTAATGAAATAAACCTCGTCTTATATTCGGGCAAATACGGTAATAGGAATCAGTGATTCCTGTGATGTGGACAACATGGATGGAATCCAAGGGTGTAGATTTGCTCTTGACAAATTAGCCCAGTCGGAACTTCGGGGTAATTTTACCGGAACTTTGAGGCGCGCGACTGTTTCCATTGATGCGGGCCATTTCGAGAGGGCCGTCTTCAGGGACCAACAGAGTCCCTGAGCAGGGGCAGGTACTCGGATCGGCCCGATAGACTTGCGGAGTGGGAAATGTGGTTAACTTGTGCTGATTGGTTGTGGGATGAAGGAAAATGATGAAAGCAGACCACGCCGAGATAAATTACCTGTGTGTTGTTGTCGGAGCTTGCAAAATGACCGTGTCTTCGAGGTTGGATTAGTTCGTCATCAAGTCCTTCTGTTCGGCACTCCCATCACGATGTATAAAAACAGCGAAATACGCCGAAACCATCGCTTCTTCGTCCATTGTTGATCTATTTATTATTCTCCACTTCCTTGTCTGTTCGCGCCTTTACGCTTGTCAGTGACGTCGATGCTGATGTCTTACAAAAGTTCCCGAAAGGTGGGGGCTGTAATGGAAACACGAGCGCTGAGCGGAACGAGCCAGCTGATTTGTCCCGGTCAATTTCGCCCTCTAGGACTTACCCTGAAGTTCCGATAGTCAAAACGGGCCTAATGGTGGGGACCAGGACGGGACACGGGGAGCTCGAGCACTCAAAGTGCAGATTAAAATGAGCCGCTCAGATCGCGGGCTGCATGATCGGCCCGTGATCGGCTCAAAGTTACCATAGGCCCACCGGGGAAATGCCAGTCCAGACTGGTCCACATCCAGGCCCAGGGCGGTGCGTGTCTGGGAGCACAGACCGCAGCGTACATCCAGGTGCGAGGGGCTCGTGCCGGTCAGTCCAGACACGCCTCCTTCCCCTGGACACAGCCCCTTGGTCCGCTGGGCTGCACGTACTATTAGTTGTGGATGCAGCGCTATTTCTGCACCTTTGGATTGAGTTTTTGTTGGGGACATTTTAGTGATCGCTGGGTATTAGTGGGGACACGTCACCTCTGCCCACGCTAAATCTACCCCCATGATGGAATCTCACAATTGGGCATACAAAATAAAATTTACTATAAAGCTAAAAGTTACTGTGGTTGGTAACATAGGAATGTATATGATGTTCTTTGAGTTTTTTCACAGTTTACAAAGAGGTTCACTATTAAAGTATTTTGGCCACTGCAGCCTCTCTTATGTGTGTGATGTAAAACAACATATTTACATTATATTTTCTCTCATAAATATTAAATATTCTGTGAATTTTGGCTTCATATGAAGCACTTTTATTTTAAAAATTCATATCTGCATCTTTATTCTCATTTCAAACACTTATGTCAGAATTTCAAAAAGGTAACACTAACACTAAATGTTCTGTTGAACTCAAACACTTTATGCTGTAGTTTTTATTTTTTTAAAAATTGAAATAATAATGATTTTCTAAAATCAATTTCAGATGGATTGTGAAAATTTTGCAAATCTTAAAACATAGAATCTGAAAAACATAAGAAAAAAATGGGGGGAAAATATCTTTAGAGCCTTTTAAATGTAAATTATACTCTATTCAGGCCATATCATTTAATTATTAACCCTTCAATGTCCACACCAAGAAAAAAGCAATGAGCAGTTTTTCCTTATTTGCATTTCTTTCAACATGAGTTTGCAATATAATTTAAGAAAATAAAGAAAAAACAATAATAGGTTAATTATAATTTAAGCTAAAACTTTTACAATTTTTTCCCCCACATCTCCATAATGTGTTGATTTGTTTTTTTAGGTTGACCTGACACTTAAAAGGCTGAGAATCAAGGAGCTCATGTTTCCTTTGTTCATCTTCCGTTATATTATAGCTCTTTATTTTGTAAAAATGAATAGAAAACTGACCTTTCTACCTTTTTTTCCCCATCAGAACAAACACAGTTGTGCTCCACACCCTTTTTATTCCAGAACATTTGCATAAACGTTCACAAACACCCACCCTAGTGTGCATTTCACAACTGCTGTCCTCTCATTTCATGATAAAACAGCCTGAATGAAGGTACTCAGGAGGTAAACAGCTAACACGAAGCTAGCTGACCTATTATTAGACTGGTATCTGCTTCCTCCCTGTGCAGAAATTATATCAACATATCAAACTCATTTACCTTTAATTTCTGATTTAGACTGCCTTTCTGTTTTTAGACCAGCATTCCTTCTAATAAACACAAATATAACCGTTTCAGTGTCTTTTTTAACAACTTGTATGAAAGTAAGTTTGGGAAATAGTGTGCATTGTGAACAGAGGTCTTCAGTTGTTGCAAAATCTTTCACTTGCAAGCCTGCATCTGTTGTTGAGTCAACAGCTATCAGTGCTGTGTTGTGTAGGAGGTTTTTTAGATAGACAAAAGCCTGGAATGTGTGTATGCAACAAGTAAAGTGTGAGCCGGTACACCGCTCAGTCACAACATAAAGACACCGTGTACTAAAGCATAGGGTTTGTCTCGTCAAGAATGTGGTCAGAAGCTGACGCAGCCTCATTGTTGTTTGGTGAATTAGGAGGCAAAGAGAGAGTGACGCTCATAAAATCCTTAACATGCCTGAGACTGCCCTCTGATATCACTGAGAGAGAGAGAGAGAGAAGGAGGGGAGAGTGGGAGGGGACCAGACAAGCGGAGGAACTGGGAGAGGGTGGCAGCTGGAGGGCAGTGCGAAACAGCGTCAGCGAGAGGAGGCAGAGTGAGAGACAGAGACGGGGGAGAGGTTTGGTCTCTCTACACAAACCAGCTCAGCCTGCTGTATCTCAGCGCTGCAGTGGAGTCACAGTCTCACTTTTGGCACTTTTCACTATCTCTGGCTCCGATTTTCCACCACACACACTCACACAAACGTTCCAACAGCGGACAGCACAACACTACTGATGGGTAAGAGCCTTTTCTTTAACAGATTGGATAGAACTTACTGCGTTTTGCTGTATTTGTAGACACTTTTTGTGTGTTGTCACACATGGCAGCTTTTGTAGAGTTTGCTAAATGCGGGGACATGTGTCAATTAAAACAGAAATGTGTTTGCTTTGCCGGTGCAGTGTGCTGACTTGAGGGGAGTGTGTGTGTGTGTGTGTGTGTGTGTGTGTGTGTACGTGTGTGGGTGTGCAGCTCTGAGTAGTGACAGCGTTTATTGAATGATACTGATGTATGGAGGCTCTCAGAGCAATCTTTAACTGAATGGAGCAGATGGCTGCGTCTGTCCTCCGCACAGGCTGCCTGTTGTGTGCACAGGAGTGTGTTTGTGTCTGAAAGTTTAAATAATGATGCATGGTGTGTTTTTACATTGGGGAAAAGTGCACAACAAGAATAGAGTTAAAATTTTAAGACATGCATTGTGACGACTCTATTGTGGAGTCTGCACTTCATCTCCCTCCAGCTTTGACAGTTAAAGTCACACTGCCGTGAACAGAAAATGTTTGTGTTTCTGTGCAGCCAGCTGTAAATATTCCAGACTTATAGCTTCTCCTCGGATTGTTTATTCCTCTGGAGTCGGTCTGTGGGAGCGCTGGCCTGCTGTCGTCATTAAAAACAAGAGAAAACAGATGAGAAGAAAACAAATAGACGGCGGTGCACGCTGCACAAACTGCTGCGCTCCCATCCCAGGATTAAAAGTACAGCAACAAGCTTACACAGCACATGCAGGCTGATTGTTGAATCATTTGCTTACCTCTATTGGTTAACCCTCCACCTCAGGCCCCTCCCCTACTCCCCTGTCCAACCAACCGCTGGCTACAGTCCCACCAGTCGCCATGGCGTTTGCCTCCATCCTCTGTGAGAACCTAGTTCTTGGAGGCCCAAAGCAGGTAGACGTTATGTCAGCAATTATTACTCATTCTTAATCTTCAAGGCTTATGCTGATGTCACAGCTTTGTGCCTTTATTCTCACACACTGCGTTGACGTTTGCTCTTGATATATTTGACTAAGCGTGCAGACTCAGTTCTCAAGCTGTGGCGAGTAAACATGTAGAGATTTTTCTTTGAATGCAAGGATACCCAGTGGGGTGAGGAACTCCCCTGGGAATCCTGGTCTATAAATAACTCTGTCTGTGTGATCCATAGCCTGAGGGGGGGGGGGGGGGGGGGGGGGGGGGGGGG
>SSNR01000037.1:2551523-2629470 GCA_006937965.1 Callopanchax toddi
GAGAGGAACAGGGGAGGGGTTGAGTCAGTGATGAATGATCAGGAAGGCAGAGAAGATGAGAGCTGACATTTTTTGAACCGATCAATGAAATTTTGCGTCATTAGAGGAAAATGCGCAACTCAGTGGAATTTTCTCAAATCAGGCACTGTGAATCATCACACCTTACCTTAACAGTCCTTAACTGTTCTGCCAGCATACCCAATACAAACACACACAGACGTGTTTACATGTAAAGTACATATTTGAGTCACAGGAACTTTTTCATCTTTGCAAAACTTTCATGCAGCAACGATGCAAGAAGCGGTTCTGGTTTCAGTGCATCATATAGATAAAAATCACTATAGCATGTCTTATTGTAGACGCTTTATTCTGAAGAGCTCAGCTGTTTTTGCAGCTGGAGCTTTTGCATCATCAAGCCAGGTGCTTTCCCTGAGTAATCCTGTGCAGCCTTACTCGTCGTGTTGGCCTAGCATCATAAACATTTAGAAAGTGCTCTCTTACCTGATTTGCTCCCACATAATGACCCCCTGATTTCTGATGTGTCCCCCTACACTAACAGCTTTACTGTAAAATGTTCATGAATCTAAAACAACTTTATGAGCAAAATCAAAAACACAAAACAGATTTATTAACATGAGATGTTGCAACTGTCAACTGCAGACTTCCACAGAAGTGTCAACAGGTGTTGATGTGAAGTGTCTTCAGCTGTGTTTTTCTTATGGGCGTGCAGCAGAACTGTCAAGTCTGACAGGTTGGCCACGCCCACCACTGTCACATGGTGGGAATCCCAGGTATGTGAGCATCCTGGATGATCCATTAGACTTGACTTCTGTTTTTGGTTTTGCTTCTATAACTTGGAAAAAGGTTGTCATTTGGACCACCTTATGCTCTATTTGTGCTTCCTGTCATGTCTGTCTTATTAGTTGTTCATGTATAAATAAAATGTATTTGATTTGATTTGACCACGCAAGCAAATGTTGCGCACCAGTCATTTAAATTAAGGAAAATAAAAGTGAAATACTTTGGCTGAACACCATTCCATGACAGAATCATATACCAGCACAATGTTCCTCAAACATCTGTTTTGACACGCTTTACATTAGAAGCTGAAATTAATTCACGCTTTCACTCCTCAGATCTTTGACATAATGCTTTACAGAAATAGAAGTTAGCATGATGGAATTTGCAAACCTAATTTTCTAAACATTTATCATCATGATGCATAAGGGTTTTATTATTTACATGTCTGATGTTTGTGCTCTGTAAAACCAATAATACATGATGAACCAAGCCGTTGCGGAGGTCTGTGCTGTACTTTAGAGGGAAATTATAGAGCAAAACATGAAAGTATTTATCTTTAAGTGGAGACACATCTCTGCATTTTAATTGGGCTTATGTGCCTCCATTATGCAGGAAGTAAGGCTATGGCAGAGCAACATCAATGCACCAGATACATGGAGTGATGACTGTATTTGAAGCTGAAAAATTAGAGGGAGATATACATTTTTGTTTAAAGAGATACTATGCAGTTTTGCTTGTTTTGGCTCCCCCTGGTGTCCATTTTAAATCACTGCCGTAAAAACGTTAGCACCATTGTTTCTGCTCAGAAACACTTAAATTTAACTGTTGAAATGTCTCATCAGACTTCACTGCTTTCCCCTGGAGCGGTTCATCACTCCTTCAAAGAAATCAGCTGTGTTCAAGCAGGGAGAGATGGGAACAAAGCAGGAATCATGAGCTAAAAACACTCCGGTGCTAGCATAACAGCTAGCCACTTTGAGTTAGCCTAATCCTCGCGGGATACGTGATTTTGTGAGACTTCCAGGGCACCGGACCGGAGAATGAGAAGCTGTAATTGTGGTATTCCAGATCTAAGCACCAGATGGGGCTGAGTGACTTTTCATTAACCCTGCAAAAGGTCATAATAGCACATACTGGCTCAAGGAAAAGATTTAAAATGATGAAAAAGTTGCAAAAAATGCCTTTAATGTTATCTAATCCATGAAGAAGAAGTAAAAGAAATTAGGCTCATGTCAGTGATTGTAAAAAACGGTACATTTTATGCCAATTTAATGCCATTTTTAAAGTTGTTTACTTTCCCATGTGTAGATGGCTTCTTCTGCTTTAAAGTGATAATATGCAGTTTTGCTTGTTTTGGGCTCCCTCTGGTGTCCGTTTTAAATTACTGCATAAAAACAAGTTACCAGATCATTTCAGCCTCTAAACGCCTAAATCTACCTGTTGAAATGTCTCCTCAGCCTTCATAGCTTTCTACAGGAGCGGTTATTTACTCTTTCAAAGAAATCAGCTGTGTTCAAGCAGAGAGAGATTAAAAAAATCAGGAATCATGAGCTAAAAACACTCCAGCGCTAGCATAACAGCTAGCCACTTTGGGTTAGCCTAACCCTCGTGAGACACGTGACTTCCTGGACACCGTGACGGCGACGGAGATCTTGCAATCGTGGTTTTCCGGCTGTAATCACCAGATGGGGCTAAGTGACTTTTCATTAACTCTGTAAAGGGTCATATTAGCACAGACTGGCTCAAGGAAAAGATTTAAAAATATGAAAAAGTTGCATATTATCACTTTAAGGACCTTTGGAGGGAGAGCTGAATAGTGATGGGATTTATGACTCTTTGAAGGGAGCCGTTCACCTCAAAGAGCCGTTCAAAAAACTGTCTATTTTATGTTTTTTTGGCAATATTTTAAAAGAGAAATATCATGTGGAACATTACCTCATTGAGGAAACTTTTTGTTGCGACACCTACGTGTGCGTTGCTAATTAGCTTCCCCATAGAACTGATGGGTTCATGTTGCTATGCTCGCTGAAGTTGTTTTAAATAGAGCCGTTCTGTTTTAGCCGGCAACATAGTTTCACTGAATATTGTCTCCCACCCTCAAACTTCACAGTTAATACAAAAAAAACCAAACCAAGGACTCGGTTCTCCTCGTTTACAGTCAAGTACCGAAAAGATTCGACTCGTTCATGAACGTCACAACACTAGAGCTGAAGCACAGCAGAGAGGGAGAGAGAAATAACTGCAGGTTGTGTTCTTTCAAGGACAACAGTTGCTTCTTTAGTGCTAATGGGTGCTTTAATCCTTAAAAAGGCTTACATTTCAATGTGATACTTTCAAGGTTTTGAAGGTCTTGGGATGTTTTAAGTGCTTGAAACTCTAATTGAAAGCAACATTTATAAGATAATAAAGTGAAATAATTTTGAACAATTTTTGCACAATAAAAAATATCAGTAAAAAACACATTACCCCCAATTTTTATCAACTTACGGTACATATAAAGAACCATTTACTGTATATGACTATAAATTATGTACGGTGCTGTACACTGTAAAAACTGTCCAAATTTAACCAGAGAAATTAGTGTAACAATTTGCACTCAATTTATTTGATTACATTTTACCCAAAACATTTTATTACATTTTACCCAATTTTCACAATTTAAAAACTAACTAAAAATATTAATTAAATTTAAACACCTTTGTTAGATTTATATTTAATGTAAAATATTGGTAAAAATTTTATGCCTTTTATTTACCAGACTTGCATCTTTCTAGCCCTCCAACTTTTTTTTTCTTTTTTCTGTTCTTTTATTACAACATCAGTGCTTGTGTGCCATTGGCCTGTGTTACACTGTAAAAATAAATAGTTGATCCAACTTAGAAAATGGCTTCAATTGGTGACAAGCAATTGAATTAGGTTTATCCTACTTAAATTTGTGAACTTAATTTAAAACAAACTTAAATCATGTAACTTGCATGAACTTAATTCAGTTGCTTGTTACCAGTTGAAGCAAGTTTTAAAAGTTGAACCCATATTTAATTTTTACAGTGTGCATTTACACATTTTATGACTGGACTGGGGATCGAACCCACACTCTAAGGTACGGGAGTTAACATCACTAACCACTACGCTCTAAAAAATAAAACCATCATTTACTTAAATTTTTTGGTGTAACATTTTACACTCAAGAATTTTGTGTAGATTGGAGACAATTTTATTAAGTAAAAGCCAACTATATCAATATAATTGTCTCCAATCTACTAAAAATTCGTGAGTGTAAAAATGTTACATTAAAAAATTTAAGTAAATGATGGTTTTATTTTTTAGAGTGTAGGCCACGACATCTGTTAGGACAGCACTGAAGTTTTAATGCTTATAATCTTTAGTACTTAACTAATGTATTTGGTTAAGTTCTAACTATTATATTTGAGCTCCATTTGTTAATTAAAAAAATTAGGTGTATCAGTTAGAATCAAACCAGTTTTTTAAATTTCAGTCGTTTACAAATATATTTAATTTGATTTTAAATAATTTTATTGGGTAATATTTAGCATTCCCAAAATCAGTTTTTTCAGTGTACAAATGTTGAAATCCCTCTTTGAAAGTGCTTTAAAAAGTTAGATCACGATGCAACTGAGAACCATAAATGAGTAAATAACTTCCTAGAATAAATGTAGGTGTTTTGTCGATGGTGAATGAATTTTGTAAAGTTTGTTTGTTGCTAACTGAGGTGAAGAACATGTTTGAGAGCAGTGTCTCCCTTATTGGAGAAAAAAGTTTTGCTATGGGGAAAAATACCAATAGATGTTAATGCATCCATGGTTACAAAATAGCGGGTAACTTGACCTCAGATGCTCCTGAAGGGGTGCTAGCATGGCCTGCAGCTGAAAGGCAAACAAAAGGTTTTTGTTTGACCTTGAGTTTTAATCCTATATGAGTTACAGTTGATGGAAAAGGCTCTGTGGGGTGAGTTGTGTCCGCTTCTCACAGTAAAAATAACAATCAGTGGTGACTACAGACATAAGAGGTCATTTTTTGGTCAGAGGTGTTGATTTGCCCACCATAAAATTGTTTTATTGTAACATTTTGTAAGCATGTTTCTTGAAATAGCGCTGTTATTTTATCTTTTTATCCTAATAAAAAATCCCTGATGTCCAGCTGTCAGACAGGTCCTAACAAGTACCGAATCAGGGAAGCACCAGCATGTCTGGCCTGGCCACACCCTTTCTTCTCTCCCTACTGTCCCGTTGGGTGGTGTCAAGTTTCCTCCTGCACTACAAAACCTGCCCGGTACCAAATATGTCATTGGCTGTCTCAGCAAGTTGGCGGCCCCTCATTTTGCCTGCTCATTGGTCACTGGGGATGCCACGGTGTCCATGATAGGCTCGGGATGCTTTGCACTGGTTTAAGGGTATTGATCACTGGGAGGAGGCTTGGCACGGCGCTAGGTGCCTCTTCACAGAGCAGATATCGATCGGGGTGGACTGAACGATGCACAGGAGGTCAAAATTTTATTAGGAGAATCTGAAATCGTATTTTTCATCTTACTTACTTTACCAGCCTGAGCAGCAACCTAAATTATTTAGCAGAACGTTTTTCATTTAGGATTGAAACTTTGTGCAGCTGCTCTTTTGTCATATTTGCAGCAGACCTGTAGTTGTTGCATGCCAGTAATGCTGTTTATGCTCTTACTATCCCTGTTGTCTGGATTATTCTTATAAAGCAGATTAAATGTTGCAGATTGAGTGACCCAGAGGGCTCATAACTTACATCTACTTTATTGTGTCAGACCTCTTGATGTCAGGCCATCAGTCTGCACTGCCCATGACATTTTAATGGCTCATACCTGTTTATGCTTTGTTCTTGATCGCTACAGAGCCTTATGTCTTTACATAATTTGAGTTTATTTTGGAACTTTGGTTAAATTTTCATACGTAGTCTCTCAAATCTGCTTCTCTGAGAAATAATCGAATTAAAACACGATGGAATTATTCCCTCATTGCGGCGTTAGCTGTTTTTGAATTGTTTCGCTTCTCAGACATGAGCACAAATTACAAAAAGCCTGCATGTCAGTACACCCTTTCTGCAGAACTCACTTGGTGTTTTTCCTCTTCTCTCCCATCATTGCACAGGCTGGCGCTCTCATGATCTCTTACTTTCACATTTATAAACACATTGTTATGTTTTGGGGTTTAGCTGATGCTCTTATCTTGTGTGCACAACTATAAAACAGACTTAAAACCCAAACGGATACAAGCAATCTGAGCTGCTGCACTGTGATGGTGATTGTTTCTGTCAAAGCTGCTTTCCTGATTCTGTTCTAAGAGTTTGTTTCTCTGACTTAGATCAGTGAGAACTAAGTGTTTCATCTGCCAAAAGCCGAAATCATTGTGTAAAAATGTTGCTGTTATGTAAAGTAAACAACTTCTCTAGAAGGAGAATTACATGAATCCTTTTTAAACGTCTTTTTTTTAGTGGATGTGAGCACAGCAGCACTTCCCTCGCAGGTTCCCCCCACCGCCGCAGCCATCCTTCCCATGGATCTGCGCATTGTGGACCATCATCACCCCCACCACCACCAGCAGCCTCCCTTTGGCCTGGTCTCCCAACCCCACCCCTCACCGGCCCCCTCCACAGCTTGTCCCGCATCGTCTGAGCCGACCACCGGACCGGTCATTGGTAAGTTTTCTCCAAATGCGACCCTCGCTTTAAGATCTGGCCCCTCACTGTCCCACCCACCCTACAGGCCACCAGGAGCAGCATCTGCAGCAGGAGCTGGTGGCTCTCAAACACAAGCAGCAGCTCCAGAGGCAGCTTCTGATTGCCGAGTTTCAGCGGCAGCATGAGCAGCTGTCGCGACAACACGAAGTCCAGCTGCAGGAGCATATTAAGGTGAGGCGGTTGACTTGCAGGGTCGTCATTTGATGTCTCTGCTTCAGACGACAGGAGTTCTGTGGATGCAGCTGTGGCGGTAGAGCGCTCAGCATCTTGTGAGGACCAGCAGAAAACACATGTATGAGTACTTTCTAGTGGCTGTGTTGGTGTAATTTGATCTTGTGGTAGCATTCTGCAGCTTGGTTACCTCCACAAGAATCTTGGCTCCATAAAACCTGCGTGTGTGTAAATTTTATTACAGAAACGTTTCCCTCGTGTTTAGCTTGGACCACACAACCAGCCAGCAGAGATGATCCGCTTGGACTGAAAATAACTACAATATTCACTCGACAGCATGAAATCTCTTGTCTTTATTGCACTCAAACCTGGCCGCATTTCAGCTTAGATTTTTCTTGCTTCTCTTTTTTTTAAATTTTTTGCAGCATCCTCTGACTTTTTTGTCTTTTTTACCCCTTCTATAACCATTTGTTCTTCTCTTCATCAGCACCAACAGGACTTACTGGCTCTTAAGCATCAGCAAGAGCTGTTGGAGCATCACAGGAAAATGGAGCAACAGCGTCACGAGCTGCAGCTGGAGAAGCAGCATCGTGAACAGAAACTTCATCAGCTGAAAAACAAGGAGAGGGGTCAGGAGAGTAAGTAGCAAACTGCTAAATAAAACATCCAAAACGGTGTGGATGTATTGTACACAAACCTTCTGTAAACATCTGTGCCAAACACCGTGTAAAACTGTCACAACAGGTGTCAGAGAAACTTGGCCCCTCCGTCACAGCACCTGTAGTTTCAGCCCAGCAGTCAGATCAGCCTGACCTCACACTTTCACCACAGGGACAAACACAAAAAGACCGCCAAGACAAGGTTAGAGGAGCGAGACGCTGGGAGGCACACATGTCCTCGGGTTGACAGTTCCTTCCTGCATCCTGGAATCATATTGAATGAAGGACAAAGAAGAAAAAAGCAAACCCAGGTTAAATAATAGGATTATGTTTTTATTTTTGCAGTTTTAAATGGACAGGCCTGAATTCGCTCAAAGATTTGATCTCAAAACGCTCACAGAATATGCATCCTGCTCTGCTGGTGCAGCCTGACCACATTCAAATGATGCTAGCGTGGCCACGATCCATTGAAACGACTCATTCATAGGGGCGGGATCAACGGATGTCAATCAAACTGTCCTCACATGCTATTGGATAGCGCTAGGATCAATCAGAGCCGTTCAGCAACAACCGGAACCAGATGGTAGATTAAACATTTACTATATGGGCAAAGCACCTACATTTTTTCAAAATAAAAGACTTAAGTGCCTCTATCTGTTCGCATCTTAAAGAAAAGCCAAATCTAAATCGTCCAAAGTTGATGACAAAGCCGTTTCAAACGAACGCGGTTCCCGAGCTGCCGCCATGTTGTTAAATTTCAATGTCGAAGCTTTGCCTTCATCGGCGAATCCCGCCCACCAAACCATTAGAGTGTTGTGATTGGCCCGGTACAAGACTAATCGGACCAATCAGTGTGCTGCGGAGGTTCCAGTGAAGCATGTCTAGACTAAAGTCTGCAGAGCAGAACTGACGGTCTAGTTTACTAGGCTAGCATTATGCTGCATTTAGAGAAAAACTATATAAATACGTGGCAACAAGCATCTGGGATTGACTTTCTCCGTTGAAGAGAAAAAGTGCAGCGCTCAACCAGGAAATAAGAAGATGGGTTAGAAATGTAATCCTTTACATAATTTGTCTTTGTTCTATCCGTTAAGGCCTGCAGCAGAAAGCACTTCTCTTTCTCAGGCTATTGGCCTTTTATTGTGTCAAATTATTTTTGTTTGTTTGGCTATAACTGGAAATTTTTAATTTATGACAACGTTTTAGTCTAACAGAAGTTCTTTAAAGGCAGACGACACACAGGATTAAACCAGATTAGTTATTTTGGTAAATACTGAACTCATAGAGTTGGGAAACATTTTGCATTTATTTCTTCTCTTCAGTCAAACAAACCAGGAAAATGCAGCTCATCAGATGATGCCATAAACCCACAGGAAGCCTCACTCTGCAGAGCACACTCCTTTTCCAACCATATAGGAATGAACAACTTCATAAATATCATTTGCCAACAGGCTTTGGCTTTAAAGCTTTATTTCATTTCTTCAAAACACATGTAGACACCAACTAATTAAGTAGTTTAATAAAAACATGGACAGAGTGCTGCTGTAAAAGCAGAGAAGAGCTGCTACGGGAGCCCAGATGTCCAATCAGAGAGTAGTTCTGAACAAAATGTGTTTTTTTTCCCAGGAGCGCTGATGTTTGGAGATAAAACTTTATGGAAAAATATTTTCAGATGGCAAGACATAATAAAGTTATCATTACAAATTGAATTTTAATAATCATTAGCTCTCTTAAAATAACTGAGAATCCCTGAATAAAACAACAGAACTGAACTAATATACTAGGCAAACACAGTGGAATAGTCCATCCATCCATTTTCTGTAGCCGCTTATTCCTCCACAGAGGGTCGCGGGGCAGCTGGTGCCTATCTCCAGCGGTCAAGGGGCGAGAGGCGGGGGACACCCTGGACGGGTCGCCAGTCCATCGCAGGGCCACACAGAGACGAACGAGACAAACAACCACACACCCACTCACACCTAAGGACAATTTCAGTGGAATAGTTCTGAACCTTATTATTACCACAAAAAGTAAGAAAGTCATTAGTGTGGATGCTTGGTACTGTGATGTTTTCCTGTTACGAGCTCCTGGAAATGGATTCAGTAATATTCCCAGACTCAACGTGTCCAAACTCCTGAAGCCAGAGGTGTTCTGACTGGACAGTAAGTGCTGTCAGGCGTCATGATCATCTGACTGCAGAGTGCCTTTAAATTCACAGGTCAAACTATCTGAAATTGATACATAAATAAGATTTCATGCAGCTGCTTATATTCCTAGTAGGAAACTGTGACATTTAATAGTTTAAGTACACTTCAGTTAATAGATTTAAACTGTTTTTATGCCTGTAAGGTTGGTTTTTTCATCCGTTCTGCACTGGGAAGAGTGAGCATACTGACGTCTATGGATTTGGGTTGTAAACAGGAGAAGCTTTGTTAAGTACTGCTCTAAATTGCATCGAAGGCAGTCTCATAAAAGCCAATTTGCTTCAGTGGTACGAGTATTAGGATGTCAGCACTCACAGCTGCGCCGTGATTTAGAGAACACGTATTAGCTGTTGTCACTTTCACATACTGAGTTTACCACTTCCTCTCTCAAGCCTGACACATCACCCCTCGTCACTCCCACTGTCACGTTCTAATAAAAACAGAGGTTTTCCTGCTTTCTCAGAACCCTTTTCTTTCCTTCCCCTTATTATGTTTCCCCAGCTTTTCTCTTTGTCTTTCGCTCCCTGGACAATTTGTTTGCAAAGCCGTGAAATGAGAGCGGTAACTGAGTACGAACCGGGATTGGAGTCTAACTCCTGATGCGTGTCTTTCTTTGAGTTACATAGCACTTCTGCTGTCTCGGTGGAATTTCAATAAAACTAATGTGAGCCTGAGCACGCTGTTTATAGTGGTTTGGGTTCTTATTATTTGTCAAAGTACAGATGGATGTTGTTATAAGCTTCAGGTTAGTGTCGCAGATGGGGCCGTGGGTGTGATTCAGTAGCTTTTTTTTTGAGGCACAATCTCCTCCGTGTAGGCCTGGAGTTTTCAAAATGCGAGACGGTAAGCCTCCAGCTGATGAAACTTTTAAAAAAGCATAAAATCACACCAGCTTGTTGCTTCAGCTAAGCTCTTATATGCCTGCAGAATCATGATTGTGTTGTTTAATCTCATGCACACTGTAAATGAGATAACCATACTAGGGGCTGCATGCAGTTGCACTAAATCTGAGTATTCTGCTGGGTGAGGAAGTTTCTTTTTGCATGCAGCTTGAGTTTGATATTACAATATTGATATATTGTGCAGCCCTAAATCATGCAACTGTCTTTGTTCTCCCTGATCTTCTGCTCTCTGTGTTGTTGTCCAGGCGCTGTGGCCAGTACTGAGGTAAAGATGCGACTGCAGGAATTTGTCTTGAACAAGAAGAAAGCCCTGGCTCAGCGAAACCTAAACCACTGTCTGCCCAGCGACCCCCGCTACTGGTATGGGTGAGTGTCACCAGCTACACGATCAGCTGTGATTTGAAGATTATAACTGTTTCTAACAGTTACTTGTTGGATTCTGTTACATGACACCTTACAGTGTGAGAATCTTTTTTTTTTTTTTAGAAAAGTGTAAAAGCAGTATATTATCATAACACAATGTGCAACAAGATGAGCATTATGCAAATATAGAATGGGATCTTTTTCCTGTGTTATCTTTAAAAATAATCAACATTTTTGGAAAATAAATCAGGCAATCCTTTTTATGTTTTGTGAATGACTCTCAGCTGCTAGCACATCACATTTTAGTTAGAGTTCAAGGCATTTGTGTGTTTGCTAATGTTGATTATCTGAGGCGGTAGATGTTAGGGATGTGGACTGATTTATATTGAAAACGCTCGTGCATGGTGCGATCGGGTCGGCAGAGCGGCCCTTTACCGATGCAGCTTTGAGATTGAATTTAGATGCATCTGTTCATTAATTTCACATGAAACATCTGCAAGTTTTTCTTTCTCTGTAAAACAAATCAGCAAATTTAAAAACTGTAGTAATTTTTGTGTTAGTTTGAAGAATGAATCTTCTGTAGGACACTTGTACAACTCAGCAGATGTACTATAACATCATCAAAACACAATGCACAGGTTAAATTTTTCCACTAGGACATGATCTGTGTGTAAGCAGTCATTTTTAATACAAAATGATTAGACCCGAGCAGCGAAAGCGCTGCGAAGGCCTCTTGTAATTCCTCCGTTTATTTTTCTTTTTCCCGGCAAAAATAAATTGGCTAGTTGGAGGCCTTACCATATTCAAAAACTCACCAAATTTGGGGGATTTGTAGAACCTGGTGACAATGTACGTATTTTAAGGGCGTCGCAAAAGTCGCCAAAAAAATTGGCTCAACAGCGCCTCCTAGAAATGTTCAAATCACTCTCCACATTGATCTTATTTTACAGTAGAGTTATGAAATTTAGTACACTTGTTGAGTGTACTAAGACGCACGAAAAAGTCTCTTACCATCATGGTTTTTGTCAAACAGGAAGTTGGCCATTTTGGGTCAAACACGCCATTTTAGGCTCATTTTGGCTGATTGGAGGGTCCGCAGCTGGTCATATTCCACCTAGAGATTTTACTTGATCAACTTGATTTTTGGTGATTTTGCTCATAAGGCATGGGGAAGCTTAAGTTTTTTGAAACGGACGAAATCCGTTAATGTTCAGGGGGCGGGGCCAGGCCTCAAACTTGGGCGACTCGCCAAAAAAATACAAGTTGCTCTAAATTGGTCATTGAACATCATGAAATGATGAAACTTGCTGCCATGGGTCATCGTACAACCCCTAACAACATGCAACAGTCAAATTGTGATGTAATCAAAGCCACGCCCCGTCATGACTGAAAAGGTCATCATGTTTTATTCAAATTATTGTTGGGAAAAAGTGGAATGCTCCCTCTTGGTTGGGAATGAGTTTCTGCTTCAAGTGGAGGATTTCAAGTATCGAGGTGTCTTATTCTCAAATGATGGTTAAATGGAGGTGGACCAATGGATCAGGCTTCGTGTTCAGTAATAAGGACGTTGCTCTGGTTTGATGTGGTGAAAAAAACTCTAAATTCTCTGGTCCATATGTTCCGACCCTTGGAACCTAAGATGTGACAAAAAAGTCAGTTTGAATGGTTCATCTGAGCTTCATGGTCACATCCCTCAGGAGGTTTTCCAGGCACATCTCAAATGAGACCCATACCTTCCCTCTCTGGGTTAGGAACGCCTCAAGATCCCCCAGAAGGAACTGGAAAATGTAACTGGGGAGAAGGATGCCTTCGCTTCTGTCCTAATATTCCTGATATACCCAGTACACTGCAAAAACTGATTTCTAAGAAAGTAAAACAGCCTTGTTTTTAGACATCTTGTCTTATTTTTGTCTAAAAAGAAAATATATTCTTACAGCCCTACTTGAAATAGGCCAAATCTTCTTAAATATGGTCAAATTTTCTAGATTTGAGCAAAGAAATCTGCCAATGGGGTAAACAAAATTTGCTTGTCTAGACTCCTTAAAACTAGCGAATTGTTCTAAATGCAGAAAATTTTGCAATTTTAAAAGGATTTTAATTTTATTTACTTTTCAGACAAAAATATGATAAAATTCTAAAAACAAGGCTTTTTACTTTCTTAATAATCAACACACACACACAAATAAAAATAATAACAATAAGGCTAAAAAAGTCTAACAATTTTTTAAACAAGCTTCAGCCTGATCAAAAACCTGTTTATTTTTCTTCCATCAAAGTCTTCTGTCTTTGAGACATTTTCATCTAAAGCAGGATAAAAAACTCTCCACATTACGGAGAAATGTCAAACGTAAAAGCTGTGGACGGCAGACATTTAAAGCCTCTCGTCTTTATGGCTTCCCGAACGCGGCGAGCCGCGTGGCGCTGCGAACCCCCCGTTGTGTGGGTGCCTGTCACTGGTGTGCTTTTGTGTGCACATCAATTTGCCAACATCAACATTAGAATCTCTGAGTTGAAACTGCAGAGAGAAAGCTGCAGCATCAAGGCTTTTGAGTCGGTTTGTTGGCGGTGATTGACAGAAGAGGTGTGTTTGAAGTGGGCAGTGAGAAGAAGGAAAAAAAGACACTTTTTTTTGTTCTTTAAATATTTGAAGAGATTTTGAGTCAGTTTTGCTTATGCATGAGACACCAGCGGCTCCGCTTCATCGTTTTCTTTACTCTTCTTCTCCTCCCTTTTTTTTCTTCATCTTGCATTTTTCTCATTCAACTCAGCTGGTGAGCTGAACCTTAAAGAGAAAGTTCAGATTTTTAAAAAGTATTCCTTTCCCCTCATCTTTGTCTCTTTTTTTCTCCTCTCCGCCCACCTAGATGTTCACACTTTACTTCTTGGCCTTGAATAGAGAAATGGAAAATGTCTATTTTTTCTTTTTTCATTTGTGCGTGGGTGTGCGTGTGTATGGAAAGCCAGGTCCAGTAGTTGTAGGAGTTTTATATATTTAATTAAGGTCACAATGCACACTACGCTCTCCACAACTTGTTTAATTAATTATGTTTTGTTTTACTTTGCAGGAAAACGCAGCACAGCTCTTTAGACCAGAGCTCGCCCCCTCAGACGGCGCTGTCGGCGTACAACCATCCGATTCTGGGCGCGTACGACTCGAAAGACGACTTTCCACTGCGAAAAACAGGTAATAAGATCGAAGAGTTGCTAAAATGTTTTCACTAACACATACCTTCACATATAAAGCAAGTGAAAATGGAGCGATAATCTGATTTATTTCCAACTTTTAAGGAAAAGTAGCTTATTAGCAGAGTCAGGAACCTGCTGGAGGATAAATAGGAACTTTAAAAATATTCTGGGATATTGTTCTAAGGTAAAAGAGAGTGAGGGGAAATAGAAGAGCTCTTTTAAGTTTTGCAGGTTTTAAGGAACAGCTTAAGAAGTTTGAACTATTTGGTGACAAAGGCTAAAGAGAGAGAGATGTCAGTATTTGCACTGCAAAAACTGATTTCTAAGAAAGTAAAATAGCCTTGTTTTTAGACATTTTGACTTGTTTTTGTCTAAAAAGAAAATATATTCTTACAGCCCTACTTGAAATAGGCCAAATCTTCCTAAATATGGTCAAATTTTCTAGATTTGAGCAAAAAAAATCTGCCAATGGGGTAAGCAAAATTTGCTTGGCTAGATTCCTTAAAAACTAGCGAATTGTTCTAATTGCAGCAAATTTAGCTATTTTTAAGGAATCTAGCCAAGCAAATTTTGCTTACCCCAAGTCAAAATGTCTACAAACAAGGCTATTTTACTTTCTAGAAATCAGTTTTTGCAGTGTGTGTGTTTATTTTCAACAATCATAGGACGGATAGCTGAAAATAATACATGTAAATGTAATTTATTTGATGATCAAAGTAATTTTTTTGGTTTAAAAACCCTCTGATCTTTTAATGGGATTCTGACTAACTCTCAGTGGTTTGACTAACACGTTGAGTCACACTTCTTCACAATCATTCTGTTCAACAAAACACATCTTGACCAACTTTCTACCCTAGAAGGAACGCATTAATAAAAAGGGACCAAAAAAAAAAAAAAATCACTTTTTTTTTTTGGTTTTTGAATGCATCAGACTTAGTCCATCTGTTCGTAGTAAGAACAGCCAAGCTGTGATTATTCACTTTAGCGTCAGCAGCTGCTTTGGCTGCACCACTGTCTGCTTTCACAGCTGGAGCCCAAACCCTGCGTACTCCGCTCTGCAGCCCACCTGCTGCGATCTGGAGACAGAAACCTCAGACTAGGAGTTTTAACTTTCAGGAATTTTTCCTCTGAGAAATGCACACAACTCGCTCACACCGGCCCGAGACTCAAACAGCGTGAGGTGTGTAAAAAGTGCACGGAAGATTGTTCTGGACGGTGTCTGGGTTTCGAAGGAATCGGATCATTTTGTTGTGCACAAAGCTTACAGTGATGCATCGGGGTCACGCAGAAGGAAAGCAACGAGAAGACTTTCCTCCTTAGTTATTTGTCCCTCTGAGTGGCTCTGATATAACAGAGCTGCTGTGTGAATAGTTAACAGACATGATTCCTATTGAAGTGGCTTACAGAGATATGAGCTGTGCTCAAGAGGAAGTGAGTGACGGTGCCCTTTTCGCGTCATGGATGACGCTTGTCCACAGTGTCGCTCTTTTATCTGTGCAAACTCTAAATGTGCACCAAATGCTGTGTCTGCTGGGTGAGTTGAGGCATACAGTGAGTTACAACAGGGCTTTGTGATAATGACTCTTCCAGCACAGAGGAACACTTTGAATGCAGGAAGTCTGCAAGACCTTCATTACAGAGACCGACTTGTCATGCTGACCTTCCTTCTCTTTCTCATACACTGCTTCACACAGGCATCCCATATCACACTCTGTAGTGAACTGTCAGATTACAGTAGTGTGACATTTCAGCTCCTATTCTTACATGAGGTTGGATTTTAAACCTGTTCCTGTTATTTGTAGATTTCTTTATAGTCAAATCACGAACTGCTAATGATTTTAATGCATATTAAATGTGATTGGATAGTTTTTTTTATATGAAATGATTTATTTCTGATGAATTTGCATTTACTTTAATTGATTTGAGCTGCTCCAAATCCATTCCAGTTGTAATAAAATAGGATTTGTTAAAATAATAAAGATATAGCAGCTGATAGAGAGCCTTTCTTAGTAAGTTTTCATTTTAAAAACCATATTTAGGATGAAAAACTTTCATTCTGTATACAAAACTTGGTTTAGGTTCCTTATAAGGTTTTTAAAGTGTTTGAACTTTTACTAAGGTGCTTGAAACTGCAACTTAAAATTGTTAAAGCACAATAATATTTATTGTTACCAGGAAGTAAAATGGTCAGTTTGACAGTAAATTATGGAAATCAATCAACAAATCAATCAGTAAGGTGCTGGAAAGTCTTGAAGATTCACCTTGAAAGTGCTGGAATGTGACTTCGAAGTATTTTCTTTTTCTTAAAATCTGAAAATTCACCTTAAAAATCCGTGAATTTGATTTTTTAGGAAGGAACACCTACAGTAACTTCATGTTTACAGGATGAATCTGCCTTTTAGAAGTTTTAGAAAAATCAAAATGAGGAAAAACCTGTTTGTAAACACGTCTCTCTTCCCGTTTCTGTCCATCTAATCTGTTTATCTAATCTGTCTTTCATGCACAAGGCTTCTCGGAAGCTCTGCTGATGAGTTTTAGCAAATGATCCTATTGATTTACACACACACACACACACACACACACACACACACTGCCGTTCATTGATAGAGCAGCGCGGCTTCCCCCATCATGATCTTGTGACTCTTGTCCGTCAAACAGATGAGCAGCTGATCGATATGTTTTCCTTCCTCTTCATCTCTGTGTTGAAATATTAAGCATCACTTAAACAGACGTTTAATCTAAATGTTTTATGTTTTTCTTGAAGTACAAGGGTTTTTGGCTAAAATCAAAGTTTTAAGTTTGGATAAATTGGATTTAGGCTTGTTGTGAGCTTTTTATTGTCTTCTTTCTCATGCGAAGCTCCTCTCACTTTGTCCCATCAATCATCACAGCTACAAGACCACAGAGGAAGAAGACAGAAAGATTTGAAATTTCTACTTTTCTGGGTCATAAATATTGTAAAGTAGGACAGTGACCTTTGCTGTAATGAAGCAGGGCACCCACCCTTGCCAACAGTTGCTCACATTGTGCCCATAAAGGCTCAACAATGAAGGGGAGAGGAACTAATTCCAGAATAAAAGAGAGAAGTGGGAATTTTAGAGGAAGCGAGAGAAAGGAGGGCAGAGATGGAGGTGTTGGAGGGGGAGAGCTGCTGTGAAATGCCAGCATCAGCAGTAAAACCAGTCTGGGCTCTCTGCAGCTAGCACGTTTGCACGTGTGCAAACTGGTGGTGCTTCTGCCCAGTCGGCATTAACACCCTTCAAAGTCACTCTGTCCTAAGGTGAACGCCCCGCGGTGATCGCTGCCCGCCACACTATTTCGTTTCTGTCTCCTTCACTGCCCTTCTGTCAGTTTCAGTCTCTTCTTTTAGCTGACTTGACTTCTTGTCCTTCTCTTAAGTAATTTTTAATTTATTTATAAACTTACTTATTTTTAAATAGCTTATCAGTGAGTTTTTGTTTCAGCCCTGGTCTTAGAAGCGGTTGCTGCCACCCATCAATCTGGAAAGAGTTAAAAGGTCATTTTCAAACAAACTGGAGTCCATCAGTCAACAGCGAGGAAGATTATTTCCAAGCAGAAAACAATTACGGTATCTGCCAGTCTCCGCAGGAGTGGACGTCCCGTCAGGTTCACCCTGAGGTCAGGGAGAGCAGTGAGTGCTCAAACGGCAAAAACCTGGAGAGCGTTATCTCAGACTCTACAGGCCTCAGTTAGCAGGTTAGAGGTTAAAGTTCAGGACAGGACAATTATAAAAAGACAGAATGAGTTTGGCCTCTTTGAAGTGTTGCAGGAGAAAAACTCTCCAATCCGAACAAACTGCAAGACCTCTGGATCAGTTTGACCCCAGCTGTCGGCACAGTGGTGGAGGGATGGTGGTTTGGGCCTGTTGTTGCAGCTGTGCATTATGTGGAAAACATAATAAACTGCAGTAATATTTAAAGGTCCCATATTCTGCCCTTCAGTGTTAATTTTGATGTGAAATTTTTATTTAGTTTTAGTCTTTTGACTAAAATAATTTTTCATTTTAGTCTAGTTTTAGTCGACTAAATATAAAATAGGCATATTTCACTAATATTATTTTTGAGTCTGGTGCAATTACTTTACAGTTCTTTTAATGATTTGGGGTAACACTTTACCTTTATTAACGTTAGTGCATTAAGTATTAATAAACAAATGGGCCCTTTATCAACGTTCCCAATATATTGACAACCCCAATTTTATACTTCCAAGACTAATCTTCAGAAAAACAAACTAAATTCACTTTTTAAAGAAACTATTTTTGTTGAAAATTTGAGGAAGTAGTTTAAATATTATCTTATTTAGAGACCTTTAATATTTTCTTATTATTTCAATCACAAAGATCTGTAATGAGTATTCTAGTGTGCGTAGAGTTCTATCAGGAAAGACACTAGAGATCCTGAGTAATCAAACTGTCAGAACTTTGCTCATGTCAAATCAAAAGTCTGCATGAGGCTTTTACTCACAGAGTTTGATCATCTGAGCTCACAGTCAGTCTCACGCTGTCGTCTCGTCTCCTCCCACAGAACGTGATCGCCACAACGCTCCGTCTTCGCTCATTTCACTCCATAACTCCATATTTCCTGGCGGCCTGACAGCTGTTTGATGCCTCTGCTGCATTCGCCACCATTATCTTAAAATTAGCGTCGTAACTCTGCCTCCGTTCTGTTCATTTGACCCACTTTTAATAAAGTCTTTTCCGGTTGCGTTGTTTACAAACGCTGGCGCGTCTGAACCAGGCGGACTGTGATTGGTTCTCTTCTCATCTACTTCCGCCTGTTACGTTTGCTGATTGGTTATTTGGTATGTTCGTCACATTCTTCCCGTTTTATATTATTGAATTTCGTTTAGTCTTCGTTCGGTAAAATATATTCGTGATGAAATAAATAACGAAAATATTTCGTCAACGAAATTAACACTGCTGCCCTTTCTATCCACTGAATCGTTTCTATTACATCTCAATAAGATGTTAAAGCTCTGCATTGGTCAAATTGACCCTTACTGTAAGTTCAGCTGTTCTAGAGAGGCGTGGTCTTTTCCCTTCATGACGTCAGCAGGGGAAAGATTTAGAAACCACCCGTTTTAGCATTAGCTCAAAACACGTTTCCCAAAAATGAGAATCAGGAAGTGAAAACTCACTTTTGGGTTTTATACACAGTCTTTGGGACTGATATGACTGTTAAAAATACCTTTAGAAAGTGAATTTTGCAGAATTTGGGATGTTTAAACAAATTAAGAGCGTGACAACACTTATCCTCAAACTAGAGATTAATTCTGCTGAAGATGGTTTTCATAGCTGTTTGATTATAGGATGTGCTGTTTCTTTTTACACATCTTTTCTGATTTGGCTCATTTACGCATTTCTTGATATTCATCTGATTATGTATTTATCTAATTTTAAAGATATTTATGACTCTCAAAAGTTATAAAATGTAAGTACAGTTTTAGAAAACCTCCATTAAAAACTAGTCTGTGTTAATTTGGTTTCATCAGAACCTCAAATACCATCAGAGAATGTCAACTCTCATAGGATTTAAGCTGCAGTTCTCTTTTTTAAAGGCCTAGAAACCTTCAACTCCTGCTTGTAGTTCTTTTTCTGGTTGCAGTGTATAAGTTGATACTTTTCTACTATTACACTAATTGTGGGAAAGTACCAAACTTTTGCAATTTAGCATTAACCAGATTAAAAATCAAACTTCAGTGTGGTGAACTCCGTCTCTCATAGTCTCCCACAGTCTGCTCCAGTGCAACTAATGCGTAGCGTTTTACCCTGACTGACCCCAACTCTCTTAACAAAGACTGTGGAAGAGTGCAGTCCACTTAGAGGAAGCTTTTTTTTTTTTTAATAATTGAGTTTCATAAGTTCAGCTGCATTGTTTGCCCCTAAAATTGAGAGTGCATTTGAAAAAGTAGATAGATTCACAATAGGTTTCCTCATCCCCACAAATCTGAAGGTATAATGAGAGTTTGTTGCACTTTGAAGTTCATAAAAACTTGTCTTTGATTGTAATGACCCAGAATAATTCTTGTAATACTGAATAAATCACTACTGTACACAAAGAATCAATTGCTTCCACTTGGCTGTACCGAAATGTCCCACCTCCTGCTCTGAGGCTAATGAACGTAGCATAGTCTGCTTGATACGAGGTCATGGGACGAGCACTGGGTCAGCCGCGGGTCAACCATCCAGCTTTAACTGATTGAGCGGGGGGGAAACCCGTGGGGGAGGGGATAAAACCGCTTGTGTTTGGCATTGTCTGGCAGCGAGACACCACAACAAAGTTTGTCCAGAAAAGGCCAGGCCCTGTCCCCGACACGACTCCCAGAGTGTACGTGTGCTTACCTCTGCTGCCTGCTGCGTGCATTCTGCACCCGCCAAGACAAATCCAGAATATGTTTGCAGACTTACACCAAGGAGTCTGAATCTTGATTCATATTATGATATAAAAGGAGATTTTTGGAGGTGATTGGAAGTGTCTGGAAACTAACGGTGTTCATTAGCAGAGTATACAGGCAGCATCATTAAGCAGGGGGTCAAGAAAGCTGCCAGTTGGCTGCCTCCCCTATTGTTGCAGTGCTTTCCACTGTCACATGAAGATGGTTAACCTCTGCTTCTGAATCTGTTGGCCAGCACATACTCGGTGGCCTATAGGGACACGCTCATTAGCACCACTAGATGCTAACAAACAAGCTCCCACTTGTGCGACCCAGCAATCGGCCGCAACATTTCAGAGAGGCTCTAAATGTTAATGCATTGCATCTGCAACACGTTCATATTTTTAGAATCAGAGTTTGAGTTGCAAAACAAGAATCTTGCAGAGCTTGCATACCTTGTATGTTCCAGCAAGATATCATGTCATCCAAATGAATCTGTTTATTTGCACCTCGTTGTACCTCATCAGCATCTGAGCCCAACCTGAAGCTTCGTTCCCGGCTAAAGCAGAAGGTGACGGAGCGCCGGAGCAGCCCTCTGCTCCGCAGGAAAGACGGACCCATCATCACTGCCAAGAAGCGATCCCTGGACGTAGCCGGTGAGAGCACTTTATCACACGGTGATGTTCAGGGTTGAGAACTGAAAGCAACACTTAGTAATGTGAGTAGTCACTTGATGGTGGCTCTAAAAGTGAGTCAGTTCCTACAAATCCGCCCATGATGGAGCTTGGTTTAAAAAAAGACTTCTGCAGTTTAATAAAAGGAAATTTATAGAGTGAATTAGTTTTTTTTCACCCTTTTAAATTGTAAGTTGGAAATGTATTCATAATTAAAACTTGAGCTTTATTTTATCAGCCCTTTTCTGCACCGAACATTATGATCAGCTGTTCATTCTTCTTCTGTGGTTTTACCCAGAAATATTTGTTTTTGCAATTGTTTTTTTAAGTATCCAAGCCCCAAAAATGAAAAACAAAACACTGATCTGAAGCTTTGTTTGTCTTTCTGTAAGCTTTTATTTACTGAACATGATTGTTTTTTTTTTAATCTAACACAATAAACTGCACTTTGACATGAACTAGATTTAAAGACTTGATGCATTTCGCACCATAATAATGACTATTATGAGGAGATTTCAGTTTATTTTTATTTTTGAGATTTATGACATGATTTAAACATATTTGGCTGCAGTAAGATGGTCTGATCTTTCACATTCTGTGATGTAATCAACTATAAAAACACTCATTTGTTGATGTAAGATGATGTCATCTTAAGGATAATCTATTTTTTTAATAACAGAGGAATTTAAACACAATAATTCATGGAGGACGTTGTTAATTGAATTTTGTGTTATGTCATATCATTTATTTTAATTATAATTTGCATATAAAAGTCCAATTTTAGCTGTAAAAACTCATTAGTCATCAGTTAAATGCTTCTTTTTTCCTAATCTAATTTTTGTGCTGTGTGTATTGCAGACTCTGCATGCAACAGTGCACCAGGCTCAGGTCCCAGCTCGCCCAACAACAGCTCCAGTAACATCCCCAGTGAGAACGGGGTCCCGATCTCCAGCAGCCCGGGAGAGGTAAACAACATGGCTGCACATGTGTGATGTGTGAGGATAAATATGCACGTGTTTGGTTTATGATGCAACCGCTTTAAAATGCATTCCAACCCCAAAACCTCAAGAGTTTCTGGCAAACTTAAAACAAGGACATCCAGAGAAATGTCTTTTCTGTTGAATATTTCTTAACATATAGCCATTAATTGTTCCTCATCGTTCACATTTTCTGCCTTATAAGTCAAGTAAACATATTAGAAATAATAAATACATAGCGATTTAAAAATAAACCGGTCTGCAGTCCAACAAAATGTCCGGCCTTGGATGCAGACCCGCCTGTAAATCATCACGTTGAGGGCCGAAGCATCAAGATGCAAATCTGAACACTTTGCTGTTTGCATGTCACACTTTCAGCGTCCACGCCATGGGCGTAAATCCCGGGGGGGACGGGGGGGACATGTCCCCCCCTCACATAAAGTTGTCCCCTCCAAAATCCCAACAAACAAAAATCACATTTTATTTAAATATTACAGTACTGTCAGTTGAAAGCCCAATACAAATTGTGCTACTTAAAAACAAACTTTAAGATTTATAATTCTTGAAAGTTTCCAGTCCCCCCCCCATCCTCACAGTGAGTTGGTACAGTCCGTTTCCCTGATGGGAGGGGCCGCTCCGACTCGCTGCCTGCTCCGCTTCCTCACAGGTAGAGAGCCGGACCGGTCAGGACGAAATGATGGAGTTTATTTAAAAATTTAAGGCATTAGAACGTTCAGTGATCGGTTAAAAAGTTATTGATCGTTTCTCTTGTTGAACAAGCTCCTCCATTACATGAAAAGCTGTATTTCAGCTCCTTCACCTGCAGTCTGCTGGCATGTTTAACATAAACACAGCAGGTTAACCCTGTAGAGTCGATGCCTGCTCCACCATCGGATGTTGGGTTGATTTGACTAAATCACATAGATTTATTTTAGACATGAATCCACATCGCTGTTTTGTGTAAAATACGTCTCGTCTGTTGTCGGTTTTGAGATGTCCTGAGTTTATAATCGGTCTGTGAACGCAGCATTTGCCGTGCAGGCTGCGTCTGTTCACGGAAGAAAAAGAGAAAAAAGTAGCGACTCGCTGCTTGGAGCTGGTTTTAACGAAGACATGAATGTCTGCAGAAAGTTTTGATAACATTTCTGACTCAAACTCATCCTTAGACAGACAGGAGAGAGACAAGGGACAGACAGACAGTCAGAGGACTGAGACACCATCCTCCTCCTGTCTCACTGCCAGTTACGTTTCTAGACAAATTTTGTCCAGATTTATTCATTTATGTCAGATATTATTAACTAGAATCTGATTTTCTGTTCCAAATTTCTATTTTTATGTTGTAGTTACAACTTTGACTTAGATGTTCTGTTAAACAAATTAATTTTTCTAATAATCTGACTAATTCCACTCCTTATTCTCCTCTAATTAAATCAATTTTCAAGTCAAACGTTTTTTTGGGACTGTTTTTAGTTTCTGGATATGAAAACATTTTTCTTTTAAAGAAGAAAAACTAAACCTAGACTATCTGTAGCTGTTGCATCTCTCCTAAATGTAATAATGATCTGTAGGCAGGTGTTCGTCCAGTCGTCTGGCTGCTTTAATAGTCAGGTCAGAATGGAAGAGGAGAGAAATAAAAACATCCAGTCGTTTTTCAGTGAATCAAAGTTGAAAGAGCCCAATAGTTTGCTGAAAAATCTACTTATGAAGCATCAAAATCCTGTAGACAGGTGGGATATGGATAATTTTTCAGTTAATAGTCATCTATGACTGTTTAGAGTAGAAATGTCCAAGTTTTTCAAGACACAAGTGAAAAAACACCAAAACTTTACTACTTAACATTAAACAGTCAAAATTCTACTGATTTGTATTCAACGCCTACACAAAATCACCACAAATGGCCCAAGAACCAGACTTTGGATAACTTCGGTTAGAGTGTATGCTTTCAAGAAGGACCAAAATAGAACAAATCACATGTTGTGTGTTTTTGTTAAAGCAAATATTCTGTATTAAGGCATGCCCGTTGTGTGCGTCCAGGTGTCTCTGCTTCAGAGGTTGGCTTCACGGGATGGATCCATTAGCCAGCTGTCTCTCTACACCTCACCCTCTCTGCCCAACATCACCTTAGGACTGCCAGCAACAGGTCCTGCCAGCTCTGTGAGTCCTCCAACTATTTAAAAAGATCTCATGGTTTGTATTAATACTGCTAAAGGATCACCAAGCATGAAACCCGTAAGGAGATGGAGGTATTTTTAACGCGCCGATTTTACATTCTCTATTTGTTCAGCCTTCAACAAAAGAAACAGTTCGTGAAACAATCTCCGAGTTGTATTTTTGGCGAGGCAGGCGTACAGTAAATCAGATTTTTGGCATTATTGTCACTTCGTGTCTCTTTCCATTTTTCTCCATCTCCCTGCCCACGTGTCACATTTGACCGTTCTCCCACTCTGACTGTCTGCCTCTCTTGTTTATCTCCCTCGTTTTGTCCTAATCCCTCTGTTTGTAGGTGGTATCGGGACACCAAGATGGTGAGAGTCATCTGGCGCTGCCTGCGTTACAGCAGGGCATTCCACTGACCCCTGCTTTTCTTCCCACTTCCCACCTGCCTTCTTACTTGGCCTCCTCAGCCCTGGACAGGGAGGGGCCTGGAGGGGGCACAGCTGGGCACAACCCCCTCCTTCAGCACATGGTACTACTGGAGCAGAGCCATAGTCCAATGGGTCAGTGTTCACTGTAACGTTTACTAAACCTTCTTTTCCTCTCGTCCAGCTCATTGCATATCATTTATATTATCATCATCTGAGCTTTCATTGCTGTGATTCTGTCTTTTCAAGCTTTATTTTTTATATATAATATGTGCAATAAGGCCTATACATTCCTTAATTTTTTGGTTTTCATCAAGATACACAATATATCAGAATTTATTGTCAGTGCACAGGATGCAAAGGTTCAGATTGGAGTGCAAAAACCACATAATTATGCTTTTATTTAAAAAAAAACATTAAAAGTTTCTCCATTCTGTATCACTTTATCACAAAACACATGATATATTTTGATATTTTAAAATCTGTCCACACTACTCGGGATATGTTTTCTCTCAAACACAAACACTAAAATTAAACTTAGATTGCGCGCTGGTATTAATATTGACTGAGAAGAAATTTGAAATGGTATCAAAGGGAAAAAAAAGAATTTTTACCCAAATTGAGAATGTTCTTTCTTTGCATTTTGATGTATCGTCAATGTATCGTCAAACTCACCAATAGTAGCACCTATTTCCATAGGTTGGGATAAAAACATGTGTTTGAATTAGACTCATTTAAAGTCTCCTGTCTGCTTCAAGCATTGAGAGGTTTAAAAAACACCACAGATCCTACTCATACCCGTTTATATTTACTTTGTGTTGGCGTTAGTGGGTCTCGGTGGTTTGCCCCTGACGTCGCCGACTGTCTCCAAACTGGTGCGGGGCCACCGCCCCCTGGGGAGAACCCAGTCGGCCCCCCTGCCTCAGCCGCCGTGTGGACAAGCCCAGGCCCTGCAGCAGCTGGTGGTCCAGCAGCAGCACCAGCAGTTCCTGGAGAAGCACAAACAACTATTCCAACAGCAGCAGCAGCAGCACATCATCAACAAGGTACCTCAGCAGGCACATGTTCGCTGCACTAACACCTGTAGAACGATCTTTGAGCTTAACAAGGATTTGAGCTGGATTTGGTTCTTGTGTGTGACTCTATCAAGGATGAATCAGCCTTCAATCAGCAAGTCTTAGCCAGTTTAGGTTGTCTATGTTCATGTGTCCCTGCTTCTCCTTGTCACCCTGGCAACCAGGCTCAAAAGGAAGCTGCTCCATATAAGCTCATGCAGGAAATATGACTCACCGCTTCACTGTGGAAGAGTGTGTGTGTGTGTGTGTGTGCAAGGTGATGGGAGAGATGCTGTGCTATGAGGTCATTAGAAAGAACGAGATGTTTGTTTGTGTTAGTGATGCACATGTGTGTGCTAAAGTTCCTTGAGGAATTACATGTAGGCCTTGTGTTTTAGATTTTTTTCATTACTCCCTCTGCTTGCAGACTGATGGCTGCTGTGGTTCCAGCTAATTAAGAGAAGCTCAAATGCAAACTCAGGTTGTTTTCATGTATCATTAGAAGATGGTTCGTGCTATTTTATAACTAATAATTAAAATAAGCCTCTTAAACCCACATGAGATGATATTCTCTATTATGAATACAAATCATAGTTACAACTTTTTTTGGTTGACATGATTAGTATGAGAACTTTCAGAAATAGGTTTTTACCAATAGGTACTGTCTGGAACCTTTTTATAACAAAATTTATCAAATTATAAATCTTAAAATGGGCTGCATGGTGGCGCAGTTGGTTAGCACTGTTGCCTCGCAGCAAGGAGGTCGTGGGTTCGCGTCCCGGCTCTGCGGCCTCTCTGCGTGGCGTTTGCATGTTCTCCCCATGCATGTGTGGGTTTTCTCCGGTTTCCTCCCACAGACCAAAAACATGACTGTCAGGCTTGTCTCGTTCGTCTCTGTGTGGCCCTGCAATGGACTGGCGACTCGTCCAGGGTGTCCCCCGCCTCTCGCCTCTTGACCACTGGAGATAAGGACCAGCTCCCCCACGACCCTCTGTGGAGGACTAAGCGGTTACAGAAGATGGATGGATAAATCCTAAAATGTTCAAAGTTCACATTAAAGAGACTGCATGTGCAGATTTATGTCAGCAGGTGGCAGAGTTTCACACTTTATTGGTGAATAAAACTTATGAGAGTGTAAATTAAAGGGACAAGAGGGACGATTTTAAATAAAAATAATCATGCATGCTCAGTTTTAAGTGATGAAGCATTTTAAATCAAAAAGAATGAGGCCACCCATTCCATCATTCCATAATCTTGAACAGGCTGTGAGCTGTAAAATGTTCTGCAATTCGGGAACAAATTTCCCGCGCTGTCCTACGGATGTGACGTCAACTGATGCTGCTGCGCGTTCTGGAAGCTAAAAAGTAATAAATGTATATCCAGTAGGTGGCAGTATTTCACCGTTGTGGTGTGTTGCTGGTCAATGGCGGACTTCCTTTGTCTGAATCTGTGGTTTTTCTCATCAAACTGGTGTTATCTTGGCAGCGTTTATGGAGCTGAAACCTCTCTGATGGATTATAGGGTTTCTCAGAGCTAAAGGTGCTGTTATAGGCGACCGCACAGCGATCTGTCGATGTTTATGGGTCTCGGCACGATAGGCCTCAAATCCCCGACTGTTTCCTGGACCTCAGTCCGTTTACAGTGCATCAAAGGCGGGTGTGCAGCGCACGCTCCTCCGGGTGCTCCGGAGCTCCACTCCGTGATGTGAACTTGAGAAATCTAGGGTGATGGAGGCGGCGGGGCATGCCTCTATCACCCTAGATTTCTCAAATTCACCTCCAGGAGTCAGAACACCGACTGATTAAAGCTTTTAGCGATACAGGCAGCTGGGAAGGACTGGAACATAGAGGTTAGCGAGATTAGCTCTGTTAGATCGGCTCCTGCGGTCTCTGTGTGTGTGAGTGTGTGTCGCAGGGCATTGTTTTACCATATTTCATTTAGTATTAATAAAATGTATTTTTATTTATGGAATCATGCCTCCGGCTGCCTTTGGTTGAACCCTTATGAGATAGTGAGAAGTTTGTGCGCGCTCCCGTTCAAGGCTGTAGTTATTTGCAGCGCCAGGCGCGGCGCTCATGAGGTTCGTTTTTCAAATCTTCCCTCTTCTCCCTTTAAGGAAGTCAGTTTAGACTACCATAAAAGCACCAATAAAATTAAAAAATGTTTTACAACATCCAGATTAAACACTAATTATGTTTCCTTGATTAATTAATCTCATGTCGACAATCAATGCTGCTATAAAAGCAGAGAAGAGCTGCATATACTTTGCTCTTATTTTGCTATTTCTACTTTTTAAAACCACCACATGCGTGTGTGTGTTTGGCCTTCAGAAGGAGCGCATCAGCTGAAAGGCGGGAATAATTTTTAAAAAACAAGCTTGCAAAACAACATGAGACAAAAACACATTTTTGTCAATTATATTTTGTTTCTAATTGGAGCCTAAATTAAAATCATGATGCTAGTCGCTATAATAAGATGGTGTTTGTGTTGCTTTAGGTTGAAGGTCTTATTGTTTTTTCTGTTGTTGTTTTACATTAAACACGTTGAACATTGTTATTCATGGAGGAATTGTGGGTAAACCAAAGAGGAGCCTCTAATTATAGACACTTTGACCACATGAATGTTATTGTCTATGTGTGAAACAGAATCCTTTATTGAGGGTTTGATGTAGATGTATGTTAATTAGACATTTAGGCATCTAGTGGGATACAAACCATAAACATCCGTAACAGCGTAACTAATGCAATGTTTACTGTTTGTCTGTTTAGAGCGTCTTTTTGTTTTTATCATTATTGTTGTTTCATGGATAATTATGGATGTGACACAATAAATGTTTATATTGCTTTTAAATTAAAAGTGTGATGTAAATAAGTATCAGTAATTCTGGGCTCAAAATTATAAAAGTATATTTAGTTTAATTTTTGTAAATGTTATAAATGTTTTGTATCTGCTGAGTCTGTTTTCTTAATTCCCGATGCTTATTTCAGATATTGTTTTAAATTATTTTTAAGTTCTATACTTTCCTAATAAGCAGTCTTTTTTTTACAGTTTATCTGTTTCTGCTATCACAGAATCAGAAGAAAGAGAAAAATTACATATTATCTGAGTTAACCAGTGAATATTCACAATTTTGTCTAATAAAAATCTTTGTTTTTTTTAAATTCTGCCTGTATTTAGAGGTAAATTAACTCTAAAAATATTAAATAGCTGCTTTTCTTCAGAGGAAAAACAAATGATGGTCTCCCTATGAGTTAAATTTTTTCTTTGCTCATCTGGTTTCAAAGCCCAGATGAAGCATTTTGTGACTGTTAGAAGATAAAGAGATTTTGTATGATGATAAATCCAGTCAGCTTAAGTAATCTTGACTGCTTAATACTGTGAAATATAACCTGTCATTTTAGTTTATTACCCCCCCCCAAAAAAAAATCACGTGACACATCTACACACAAGCACAGAAAATCTCCTCACTTATATATATTCTTTATTTTTCCAAAAGCAGGAAATGTTTCATAAATATGATTAAAATTTGTCATTTATTTGATGATAGCTGGTTAGGTAATACTGTTAATTTTAGATTTCATCTATGAGACTGAAGCTATTTCTGTAGTATTTATGGAAAAAGTGGAATAAGTTACTTTTTAAAAATTATTTCACAAGATCCATACATTTAAGGCAAATCAAAATGACTTTAAAATACATATATATAAGTTTCTCTAATTAAAATAAGGTCAAAATAATGTAATCTGATAGTTTTGACTGGTATTATAGTTACAGATTATCAACATGTTTTGTCACATCCAGTTTGACATGAAATACTCCAGAAAACAGATTTTGCTTGTTTTTAGCACCCCCTAGTGTCCGTTTTAAGTCACTGTTGTAAAATTGTTAGCATTGAAACCCCTAAATCTAACTGTTGAAATGTCTCCTCAGCCTTCATAGCTTTCTACTGGAGCGGTTCATCACTCCTTCAAAGAAATCAGCTGTTCAAGCAGGGAGAGATGGGAAAAAATCAGGAATCATGAGCTAAAAACACTCTGGAGCTAGCATAACAGCTAGCCACATTGGGTTAGCCTAACCCTCGTGAGATACGTGACTTTGTGAGACTTCAGGGCACCGGACCAGAGACTCTGAAGTTACAAACGTGGTATTCTGGATCCAAGCAGCAGATGGAGCTGAGTGACTTTTCATTACCCTGTAAATAGGGATGCACCGATACCGGTATCGGTTAAAGTTACCCGATACCAGGAACCGATACCAGTGGCTTCACTGTCTGTGACTTGTGATTTCTGTTGTAGTTTCCTATATTGAACACTAGGGGGAGCTATTGAGCTAAAGAGGAACAGTGTGGGTTGAGAGCTGGAGATGGTGCCAAATAGTTCATTTTATTTGGTTAAAATGTGGAAAACTGCAATAATTTCTCTGTGAAATCACAGAAAATTGTTATTTTTCACCTTATATTTTAGTTTTGTGATCATTTTTATTAATATATATATATTATTTTAATGTAACTCAGTTATTTGTTGTCAAAAGCAGAGAAGAAAAAATTCCAGTATTGCAATGTATTCCAATTTGTTGCATTTTTTTGTGTGGTAGAAGTATCGGTATCGGCGAGTACTCAGATTTAAGCATCGGTATCGGATCGGTTTTGAAAAAAGTGGTATCGGTACATCCCTACCTGTAAAGGGTCATATTAGCACAGTCTGGCTCAAGAAAAAGATTTAAAATATGAAAAAGTTGCATAGTGTGCCTTTAAACACCAGTTTTTTATTTTATTTTTATTCCAGCTGAGACAAGCTGCTTTTCAAATATTTGATTCTCCCTAAATCCACCTTTTAGTCATTTTTGGTCAAAGCAGCATCGCTTCTCGCATCAGAGAAAAGAATCTATGTTACCTGAAAGTTAAAAAGTTTGTTTCTGGAAACCAGAGCAGGTGAAGTGTTGGGGTTGAGAATGCAGCGTTAAACCTCCTGAGGATTTGGGTCAGAGCAGAGCTCAAGTTACTCAAACTGCAAATCTACACCGTTACAGTACATCTTCTGAGAGCTTAACCATATAACGTTTTATATCCTAAAGGTTGACTTCTCTGTGAGATCACCGTGTTCTCTAAAAACACGTTTCATAGCCCCTCCTCCTTGGCTATTTTTCACATGTAGCACAACTCATCTGCAGCCTGTCTTTGCTTCCCGGGTCACGTTTTAGTCAAGTCAGCAACGAAAGTGCGTCCTTCCTGAAACGGTGACATTTGACCGGCGCAGTCAGGAAACTTGGCAGCAGTGTAGTAAAAATGAAGAAGTTCCGAAAGAGTTACAGTGCTATATAAATAAACTTTACTTACTTACTTACTTACAGCAACACCCTTCATTAATTACCTGAGACAATGCTGTAATCGCATGCACGTCTGTGAACGAGAGTCAGAAGGTGTCAAGTGTTTGATCGACTCGCCTCCTCGTCCCACTGCCTGCTTTCTCCTCCTTCTAGCTGATTTAACAGGCTTATTTAGTGCCTGCCTCCCTTATGGTTCATATCCCAGCAACTATTTTGTCTAAAAAAAAAAGAGGGTAGAAAGAGAGGAAGGGAACAAAGCATGAAACAAAAGACGAGTGAGAATCAGTGCAGCGGGGCCGGTTGAGTGTTTTGAGTTTGTTTGGAGAAGAGGGACTGGGATGAGGCAAGAGCTGCTCTCTGACGTCAATGGACTGTTCCCTGGGCAGTATGCCAGCCAAGTGTGTGTGTGTTTCTGTGAATGTGAGTGTGTGTGTGTGCTTCGTGCACAAACAGTGGTCCAATCATGACCTGCACATCAAGGTTGAGGTCTTTGACGACAGCGACGGGGCCAGCTGCCACAACAAGATTAGCAGTCACCCCCTCCACAGTTCCTGCAGTCCCCCTTCACCCGTACGCCCTTAGCTCAGTTTGTCTGAGTTCAGACATGGCGACCTCAATAATCTGAATGAAAAACAGTGAAAGAGATTCTGTCAGAGGTTACCAAACAGCACAAGAACTTATAGGCCGTAAATATACTTGCTTTTAATTACTTTTGGGTGTTTGGCGGTTCGCTTCTTGCAAAGCTAACCTTCGATTTTTGCAGCTTGCAGCCAGATTTTAGGAATATACTTAAATGTTTCTCACAACACACCCTTTTATTGTTTTCCTTTTGTGTCAGCTGAACCTCCTTAGAGAGATTTATTCGCTCTGAGTGCTCTAGTGTGCCCCCTGGTGGTTTTATCTGGATAAAGGCAGTTTGAAGTCAAAGTTAGGAAGCGGGTATATTTCCGTCCATGGAGTTCAGAGTACAGGTCGGTTTTATCTCTGTGCACATAATCGAGAGAGAGGCTGGTTAATGTTAGCCGTTTGTTTGGTTAAACTTGAGGTCTTTTATGTTGTTTTTGTACATAGTTTGATCACGCAGGTATTTTGGGGAAATAAAGGGTTTTTTTGCATCGTATCAATTTGCATTTCCTTGCAATAAGCTGAGTTTTTGGAGATTTGTGTCTCAGAGAACTCCTTTTTGTTTCTCCTACAGATTATGTCCAAACCCGGCGATCAGGTGTCGCCTCCAGGTTCCAGTGCATCGGTGCAAAGCAGGCAGCATCAGAGTCACCCAGAGGAGACGGAAGAGGAGCTCAGGGAGCACCAAGGACTCTCCTCCTCCTCCTCCTCCTCCTCTTCTTCATCTGTGCCGGAGACGGGGTTGATACGGGGACTGGTCATCAAGCAGGAACCTCCTGACCTCCAAGAGCAAGAAGAGAGGGACCAGAGGGAGAGGCAGGCAGAGCAGGACTTCCTGTTTAAACAGGTAAGAAATGAGGGATGGATGGGATCTCAATCCAAGAATTAAGATCGCTCCTTGGAAAAGAGATAAAAATGTTAAAACTTGGGTTAGGAAGAAATCAGATCTGAATCTGTAAGAAAACAGATTGCATAACTTCAGTTTCACTTAAAACTCGAGCGAAAAAAACAGGCTCTTTTTTTTACTCGTGCATTCATTTGAATTGACTTCTGATTATCTCACGTCCCACCCTGCAAGACAATACGGAGGAGCATTCTCCAATAGAAGCCTCACAGATTTACAAACACATGATTGTAGTCGCTGTAGCTGACAGATGGAGCTCTTACTTGCTGACTGAAACATTACACTTTTCTTTCCGTCTGCCCGTCTTCTCAAATAACTTCTCACTTATAATTTTAGATGCATTATTTCTTGCCTCGGATCCCCCCCTCCTCCCCAAACAAAACACTAAAAAAGTAAGAGAGTGGATTTTAACACCCTCTTTAAGAGACAAACCTCTAGATTTGTCAGAATATAAATACTGCCCACCCACACAAAAATACTGTTACGCAATCAATCCTAACAGCTTTCCGTTCAGCTGCATTCGTTCTTGGATGCATGCAAAGTGCATTCCAAATCTCTGTAGTACTCCACACTCGCAGACAATCAGGACAGCGTGTCCTCGTCTGTCCAGCCCATCCCTGTTGTCTGCTCAGCCAAATTCAATCAGGCACTCCTCTCACTGTCACCATGGCGCCCGTACTGTAGCGTAGGCAGACACACCCATCAGAATAATACCGCACTTATGCTGGGTGAGACTTCTGAGTGAAGAGGAGCTCTAAAATCTTCAAGTGAGGTTCATTTAGGCACTTTTATCCAACGTTGGTGCACAGTTGGTGCTACTTTTTAAATAAACTTATAGAATAAAGTGGATAAATGATGATAACCTGTTGTGTAAAATGCTGCTGCTCAATAGTCAGAACAGAAAACTATTCTGTCTTTGTTGAAGTACAGATTTAAAGAAATCTTTGGCGCCATCTTCAGGCAGGATAACTGTATTACAGTCCTCCTCCAGAGTGTATCACTGAGTGTGTTTGTGTGTGTGAGCAGCAGGCGCTGCTCTTAGAGCAGCAGCGGATCCATCAGTTGAGGAACTACAGAGCTTCTGTGGAAGCAGCAGGGTTACCCGTCAGCATCACGACACACCGTCCTCTGTCCCGAGCTCAGTCGTCTCCAGCCTCCGCCTCCTTCCCCATCATAGTCCCAGAGCCGCCGGTGAAGCATCGCTTTACTACAGGTTTGTTGGAATGCATCTCCCTGTGAATCCTCTCCACATATTTATGAGAAAACAGCTGCAAAAACTAACCACATATTATCATTTATTAATGAAAGCTGTCATCAACAATGTAGAAATAACTGATTGTGTGCATGTTTAATATTTTCCAGGTCTGGTTTATGACTCTTTGATGCAGAAACATCATTGTATCTGCGGCAACGCCACTATTCATCCAGAACACGCCGGTCGCATTCAGAGTATCTGGTCCCGACTGCAGGAGACGGGCCTCAGGTCTCAGTGTGAGGTAAACCTAGACTTAATCAGAAGAATGAGAATTATTACTCAGCAACAAAAACACAGACATAAAGTGGTGAATGACTTACAAAATATGAAGTAAAAGGTATTTTTTCTGTTTTACGTTATGTGCCATTTCAATAAATTACATATATATATATGTAAAATATATATGAAGACTTCTACAAAAAAGTCAAAATGATTTAGGATAGCAAAAAATGTACAGAAAAATTAGAAAATGTATTATCAAAATCTTGAAGGGAAACAAATATAGAAATAAGATTTTGATCAAAACCTAATTTTTCATTCATCCTGAGATGAATATTTCTCATTTATATTGTTTGCATTTTGGGGGGTTGATCATTTTAATTTCTAGAAATTCAAACAGAAAAATAAACTTTTCCTAATGTACATTTTATTTTATTCTACAATATTAAGTTAAAATACAGCAGAAACAAATATTTAATCATATATGATATTTGTGTTTTTCCTTTGCCTCTGTGCTCAATGTTGTTTGTATTAAATTTTATTATTACAGAAAGAGTTCCTGAAATATGTCAGGAGTTAAATTGACTTTGCAGTTGCAAGTTATCACCTCAAGAGGGCAGTATTAATTCAATGACCAAAGGCTAATATTACCTTTAAAATACATTTTATTATTAGTGGATTAACTCTTGATGCTCTCTATAATAAGAATCCTCTTGTTTATGCTGAAAATTTGATTAATCTTCGCTCTTTTTTTAATTTAGTGTATCCGTGGTAGGAAGGCATCACAGGAGGAGTTACAAACGGTCCACTCTGAGGCTCACGTCTTACTGTACGGAACCAACCCGCTGAGACAGAAGCTTGACAGTAAGACATTCATCCTCACTTAAAGAAACTCGTTTCATTCAATTTGTGTTTCTCCCACAATAATATAGACTGTTATTCCTTTTTTATGTTACTATCGCATCATGTAAGTGTCATTAATCATCTGTTAAAGGGGTGGTTTTAACTTTCTGACCAAATGAAACATGAATTCTGCTGTTTGAGCAGATACTCTGAGGCTCTGTAAGGAGAGATTAGCTGTTAGACAAAGATCTAGATGCAAAGTTTGATTAAAAACCACAAAGAAACTGATGAAACAGCCAGACCAGTTCCTTTATTTTTGCTGGAAACTGAAAACATTTGACTTTAACATCAAAAGAGACAAAACAATTCTACATTTGTTAGTGTTTTCATCTAAATCTGTTAGAAAACAAGTGAACAAAAGTTATTGAGGTTCAAATCCTAAACCTAAATAACTTTTGTTCACCTCTTTTCTAACAGATTTAGATGAAAACACTAAAAAATGTAGATTTATTTTGTCTCTTTTGATGTTAAAGTGATAATATGCAACTTTTTCATATTTTAAAATCTTTTCCTTGAGACAATATGTGCTAATATGACCCTTTACAAAGTTAATGAAAAGTCACTTAGCCCCATCTGGTGATTACAGCCGGAAAACCACGATTGCAAGATCTCCGTCGCCGTCACGGTGTCCAGGAAGTCACGTGTCTCACAAGGGTTAGGCTAACCCAAAGTGGCTAGCTGTTATGCTAACGCTGGAGTGTTTTTAGCTCATGATTCCTGCTTTTTTTCAATCTCTCCCTGCTTGAACACAGCTGATTTCTTTGAAGGAGTAAATAACCGCTCCTGTAGAAAGCTATGAAGGCTGAGGAGACATTTCAACAGGTAGATTTAGGCGTTTTGAAGCTGAAACGATCTGGTAACTTGTTTAATGCAGTAATTTAAAACGGACACCAGAGGGAGCCCAAAACAAGCAAAACTGCATATTATCACTTTAATAAAGTGTAGGTGTGTCTGGTGTATTTTTGTTAGAACGTGTTTGTTTTTCTGTAAAGTTACTCGCAGTAGGTAGTAGAGGATTCAGAGATTTCACTCAAGTAAGAGAAAAGGTACGGTGAAGTAAAACTACTCATAAATGTAATTTTTTTTCAAAAAGTTACTCAAGTAAATGTAACTGAGTAAATGTAACTAATTACTACCCACCTCTGTTCTGGTGCTTGCTGTAGTTTTACATTAACAGACTTGTGAACACACAGTTATGAATATGTATGTTGACACAAAGTTGAAAGGTTGTGTTGTTGAAGGAAATCGTCGTGTGAAACATTTCTAAGAACCAAATTATCCAGCTAATTTCTGTTTATTGCTGTTTGTGATGGATCAGAACGGAGCGTCGCCTCCTCCCTGAGGCGAGGCTTGATTGTGAGGTCAATGGGATCTTTTTTTTTTTCCACCTATCCAAATTAAAGCATCTCCCCCGTGTCCTGCCGCTGTTAGATAAGGTCAGAGAGTCAAACATTGGCTTTTAGAGGTCTCATCAGGGCCTGACGTTAACGCCCCAATTTTACGTTCTCGTCTTGTTCTCCATCTGATTCCTCGTTCTTCTCCGTCCTCAGGTTCCGTAAACCCCATGTTTGTGAGGTTACCGTGCGGAGGAATCGGGGTAAGTGACTCATATTTGGTTTGGAACGCCGCCCTTGATTCATTTAACAAATATTCACCGTCTAATTAAAGCATTTTGTAACTCGTGTGATGTTTTGTTCCAAGCAGACATTTTTAGTCGCGCTGATTTTATTTCAGTGGGAAACTTTAGTGTTTTATTTATTTATTTTTTAGAATATTTCGTTAATCTGATCAGTTTTCATCTCACTGACTCAGAACAGTTTCAGCATCATCAGATATTAGTGCAGCAACTGAGTCGCCCACACTCGCGTTTTCTCTCTGCCCACGGTTTGTTCTCATTCCACCACACACACACACACACATGCACACACACATGCACACACACCGCCCCTCAAGGACCAGAGGCAACAAAAGCTGTTGCTCCCCTTTCCGCTGTGTTTAAAATTATAACCAGATGTTTGAAACTGTGTGTGTGTGTGTGTGTGATTGGGGTTTTCGGATGTTTGTGTGTTATTTCTAGATGGCAGCTTGGAACTGGGAGTACTGTCTATTTAAATAGATACGTGTGTACCGGTGTATTTGCTGGTGTTTGTCTCTATTCCTTTCACTTTCTTCACCCCACTTCCTCCCTGCCTTGGGGAGGAAAAAGCGGGGGACGAGCTCTGCGCCGCTCTGCTCTTTATGAAGGCAAATGGGGCCAAATTGTTGTCTTCCTGTCATACACTCACATACGACTCACACGCACACATAGAGAGGGAAGGGGGTGGAATTAGGCTGTCAGCTCGTGGAGACCCGTCGTTTCGTCATACCAGCACATTCCCTCTGTTTTCTAACGCTACAGTCTTTTCTGAACCGAAACAATAAATCATCTCTTTATTCGTCTTACGAACAGCGTCGGTGCTCATTAACCTGATTTGTTTACAAAACTCCGTTTCAGTCACTCTTTCTCTTCTCTGAACTGTCCTCCATGTGTTGCCAAGTTCTCCATCTTCACTTTTGGTCCCATTAGACGCTCATCAGCGTCTCTCCCTCCTCGTTCTTTTTTTAAATAAACGCTACACAGTTTTACTTCATGACAAACTCTTTCTTGGCGCAGCTAAAAAGAGCCTTTCTCTTCTCTGCGGATGCTATTATGGAGCAATCATCCAGCCTTGATGAGATCCGTCACTAGAGACAGGAGGACCGGCTGGATGCGAACGCCGCTCGCTGATTGGTTGTTGAGCTGCGGAGCTGAATAAATGGCAAAGATTGATGTTCGGCAGAGACGTTTTGGATGAAAGCCTGTCTGACGGGAGCGGATTGACAGGTTAAAGTTACATATTGAATCTAGAAGAGCCTTTACGTCGGGGGATCCTGCCAGAACTCGGGTTCGAGCCACTCGGCACATGTGTTCACAGACCTTCCATTTTCCTCTTTTCCTCTGCCAGCGTCTTCGCTGTATGTTTATCATGCGCTCCATCTGCCTGCAGTATCTGCCATGCCTGATGGAGGGTGTGTATATTATCCCATGTCCAATCAATCACGGAGCATACTCTGGTCTTTTTTGGCCTCAGCGTGTGTGTGTGTGTGTACACTGTTTGAAGGGTGCTGAGGGTCAGCCGTGCCTCAGCATTAAAATCAGACTTGACCACAAACAAACTCAAACATGCACACATGCACTGCACATAGGGATTTCTTTTTAATGTAACGTGTTCAAAAGCAAATAATTGCTTTATTTTTGGGTCACATTTTGGATTATTTTGTTTTTTGTTTTTTGTTTAAAGGGACATGGTTTAAGAATAAGAAACAAAACTCATGAGCGCCACGCCTGGCGCTGCAAATAACTGCAGCCTTGAACGGGAGCGCGCACAAACTTCTCAACTATCTCATAAGGGTTCAACCAAAGGCAGCCGGAGACATGATTCCATAAATAAATGTAAATTTTATTAATACAAAATGAAATATGGTAAAACAATGCCCCACGCCACAGACACAGGGTCCAAAAGCGGGGGCGATCCAACAGAGCTAATATCGCTAGCTGCTATGCTCGTCCTTCCGCCGCTGCCCGTATAGCTGAAAGCTTTAATCAGTCGGTGTTCTCCGACTCCCGGAGGTGAGTTTGAGAAACCTAGGGTGATAGAGGCATGTCCCGCCGCCTCTATCACCCTAGATTTCTCAAGTTCGCATCACGGAGTGGAGCTCCAGAGCACCTGGAGGAGCGTGCGCAGCAGAGCCGCCTTAGATGCACTGTAAGCGGACTGAGGTCCAGGTAACAGTCGGGGATTTGAGGCCTATCGTCCCGAGACCCATAAACATCGACAGATTGTTGTGCGGTCGCCTATAACAGCACCTTTAGCTCTGTGAAACCCTATAATCCATCAGAGAGGTTTTCAGCTCCATAAACAAGATAACACCAGTTTTATGAGAAAAACCACTGATTCAGACGAAGGAAGTCCGCCATTGACCAGCAACACACCACAACGGTGAAATACTGCCACCTACTGGATATACATTTATTACTTTTTTAGCTTCCAGAACGCGCAGCAGCGTCAGTTGACGTCACATCCGTAGGACAGCGCGGGAAATTCGTTCCCGAATTGCAGAACATTTTACAGCCTGTTCAGGATAATGGAATGATACATGGGTGGCCTCATTCTTTTTGATTTAAAATGCTTCATCACTCATTAACCTAAATAACCTGAACATGCAGGATTACTTTTATTAAAATCCTGAACCATGTCCCTTTAATTGTAAATACAGTTACACTGACTGTTTAATAAATGCTCAGTCTGTTTTATGACATTCAGATTCGCTCCATGATGAAGTTTCTAACTTTAGTTTTATAGTTGTTTTCTATTTTGTATTCGTCAGTTAAAACATTATACGCTCCTGCTTCTTCACTCATATCTTTGAACCTTCCAAATGACATAAACTAAGCTATAAAAAGCTGCTTGACTTAATCAAATATTGTTTTATTTAAAAATAACTTAAGGAATACAACATTTGACTGTATTTGTTTGTATTAGAATGACCTTTAAATGATGTGTGATGGTGAATGTGTGTGTGTTGGCAGGTGGACAGCGATACGATCTGGAACGAGGTCCATTCGTCAACCGCTGCTCGTCTGGCCGTCGGCTCCGTGGTGGAGCTGGTTTTTAAAGTAGCATCAGGAGAGTTAAAGGTCGGTTTGGATGCTGAGGAGGGTTTTTACAACACAGCTTAAAATGAAGTACTTTTATGAGTAATAACTATTATTAGGATGGATTTTGTGATACTTGAATGTGTCTAATTTTGTCAATTTAAATACTTCTGCAACATTAGAACTGACAAGAAAATATATGTATAATTGAGGTAATTTATAAATTTTATAATGATGCATTTTACTGTTTTAGTAGTGTACTTCTCTCAACCATTAACTCATGCAATGTTTAACCCACAGACTTCAGAACCTTAAAACATTCCAAATTAAGCCTCTAGTATTTTCAGTAGTTACAATTAGTTTTTTAAATTATAATTTTATCTAATTTACATGATTTCATCTGCAGTTCCTCATAAGAGAGATGATTTTCCTGCTCCGTTCACAGTCAGACTGTAGATGAACTGCAGAGAAGAAAATATTAGGGATGTCCACTTACTACTTAATACTAGAATACCACTTTTTTCAAAACCGATCCGATACTTAAATTTGAGTACTCGCCGATACCGAGTACCGATACCGATACTTCTACCACACAAAAAATGCAACAAATTGGAATACAGTTTTTTTTTCTTCTCTGCTTTTTACAACAAATAACTGAGTTAGATAAAAAAAATAAAATATATTAATAAAAATGATCACAAAACTAAAATATAAGGTGAAAAATAACAATTTTCTGTGATTTCACAGTGAAATTATTGCAGTTTGCCACAATTTAACCAAATAAAATGAACTATTTGGCACCATCTCCAGCTCTCAACCCACACTGTTCCTCTTTAGCTCAATAGCTCCCCCTAGTGTTCAATATAGGAAACTACAACAGAAATCACAAGTCACAGACTGTGAAGCCACTGGTATCGGTTCCTGGTATTGGGTAACTTTAACCGATACCAATATCGGTATCAGTATCGGTATAGGTATAGGTATTTTCTAGGGATGCACCGATACCGATACCAGTATCGGTATCGGTGCATCCCTAGAAAATACTAACATTTCTATATTTACTTATGCAAACCTGAGCTTTAGTAGCAAAAAAATAATAAAGCACAAAGAAACAAACACAATTTTTACATAGAAACGAAACAAGAAGTAAAAGCATCGGTTCCTGGTATCGGGTAACTTTAACCGATACCGATATCGGTATCGGGCCGATGCCAATACCAGCATCAGTATAGGTATTTTCTAGGGATGCACCGATTCCAGTATCGGTATCGGTGCATCCCTAAAAAATACTAACATTTCCATATTTACTTATGCAAATCCAAGCTTTAGTAGCAAAAAAATAATAAAGCACAAATAAACAAACACCATTTTTACATAGAAACGAAACAAGAAGTAAAAGAATACAAGAAGAGAATTATAAACTTCTCCATAAAGTAGTAATAACCTCAGATTCTGTAATGCAAATGAATGCATCTTCTTAGAAATTGTTCTCTGCACCATCACACCTCCATTAGCACGTTCCAGACAATCCGCCCCACCCAGCGATGCCTTACTTTACTCCACCCCCTCCTTCCAGCCAGCCTTCATGTGCTGCTTGCTGTTTGAACCCAGCAGGGAGTCCCGGCGTGCAGGCTCCGCAAACACCAGCAGGCTCCACTAACAGGCCTTCTTTATTAGAGCTGCACCAAAGCCACCTGCAGGGCAGCCTTCTCACTTAGCGTTAACTTAGCACCAACACACCACAGACTAATAGCATTCCTTAGAGTGAGACAGTAGCACGCCATGCGGATACCCACATGCTTCTTGGATTGATATCACTCAGTCAGCCCTCGTCTTGTTGGTGTCGTCTGCTCTTCTGCACAGCACTTGGCACATTTGGCGGCTTCAAATAGAAACCAAATGCAAAAGAAAAGCATGATTTTTAACAGCTACGTGTGAAGTTCACATGTAGAACACATACGTCTAACTTTGTGCAAAGGCTCATTCATGCAGACGGTCCTCAGAGGATCCTCCACAGCTGAAAGTTCCACCTGCACCAAAAACTCCACGAACTCTACAGACCGTCATAAATCTGACCAGAGAACACACACGCTCAGGAAACACACACTCCCCTCCTTGGTTCTCTCCTCATTTTAATTTGTCGTATTCTTTTTGAGGAAACAATTCACCCTCTCATTATCCCCACACTTAAACTCACTCCAGCACAACGCGGAGTTCTTCAAGTGGATGTGCTCAAATCCGCTGAGGCAGTTGTCACTACAGTAATCTTCTGACTGGCTGCTAATCCACAGCAGCTGACTCAACATCATTAGTCCAGATCGCCTCGCTCTGCATCAGCTCTAACATCGATCTAATGTCCCCACGAAGCAGCGGGGGACTCCCAGAACGTTTGCTGGGAGTACCGCCTTAACTGACCCGACACCAGCATCTGTTTCTCTCTCTGTGTGTGTGTGTGTGTGTGTGTATACCCAGAGGAATAGTGTCATAAATGACAGGAGGTGAAGTGTTTCTTTATTTGGGTTTTGATGCTTGAGCTGATCAGACTTTAACTAAAAGCTTCTGTGTGAATATGTGTTGTTTTCTTTTCCTACAGAATGGTTTCGCTGTAGTTCGACCGCCTGGACACCACGCTGAGGAGAGCACACCTATGTGAGTAATACACATTAAAACACCAGGGCAGTATTAGTTCAGATTTCAGCAGAAACACATTTTTATATCCTGCTAATTTGTTATTGTGTGTCTCTTGTCATTTGTAGGGGCTTCTGTTATTTTAACTCGGTCGCTATAGCAGCCAAGCTTCTGCAGCAGAGGCTTAACGTCAACAAAATCCTCATCGTGGACTGGGTGAGTTAAAGAGTGCATTTTGGTCCACTTTAAACAGACACAAGTTCATTTGCTTGGACATTCCAGTTCATTTAAGGAGGTTTGAATGTGCATTGGAGCTCTGGTGCACCTAAAAATATAGGTCTTCGACCAAACCGTTGCCAAAATGCAGGAAATGGACTACAACGCATTGCATTGTTTTGAAACAACCAAAACAAAACCTGCATGAGAAAACGATCCACTGCCTTGTCTTTTACTCATGCTGAGCCCATTACTGTGGGGAGTATGTGTAAAAGATTTGCAGAAAACTACATTTTAATTAAAAACAAACAAGACGGCTAGAAATTCAAACTGTCAGGTTGCAGCACAAAAGGCTGGACTCAAATTTAGACGGGATTCAGTTTAAACCGCAGGGTTCGGTTCACAGAACGTGAGGCAAAGGGCTGGTCCAGACGCAGGCAAGGGTCAAAACACAGAGAGGTGAGACACAGTGGTGTCCTGACTGGTAATCAATGGTAAACAAATCGATAGACAGAAAAGGGCTCAAATAAAAGAGTTACATAACTAAAAACACCTAAAGCATATGGTCAAATTGACTCAAAACATTTGCACCTATTACAATAACCTTAATTTTGTTACCTTAAAATATAACAGCTTCACATAAATCTGCAGGATTCAGGTGGAATGTATTCATAACGGGATGGATATTTCACTAAAGGAAACCTTTAGAGTGTCTTTTTGGAAATGGCACAGTATGGATGTGAGTGCAGCGCGGTGATGGCTCTGGGGTAAAAACTGAGTCCATTTGTTCTTGATTTGACTGTCTTGAAGCGCCGCCCTGAGGGTAATGGCTCAAACAGATGGTGTCCTGGGTGAGACGGGTGCTCGAGGCTCTCCTGAGGCAGTGAAAGTTCTGCATGTCCTTCAGAGAGAGGACAGGGCATCTGAAGATTATTGTCTTCTTGTGATCTGATCAATTCTCATCCACTTTTATTGGAAAGAAGTCTTTTATCCAAAAAAAATAATACAATCAGTAATCAAAAAACCCAACTCTCTCAAGTTTCTTGCTGTTCAGGTCAGATACGTCTTTCGGTTCTAAGAAAGTACGACAAAGACGTCCTCGTGTCCAGGAGCGATGCTTCCTGACTGGTCAATCCCAAAAGCCTTTGAAGGAAGGTTTCATTTCCTGTGTCTGTCGCAGACGGAGCACAGGCTCGTTGTCATGCCGACCGCCTCCAGCTAATGGGGACATTTTTAGGTTCGGTGTATTAAAGCATTCTTTGAATACAGAAAATGAGGTCATTTAATTGATGTCATGTTGTTGGCAGGATTTAGCAGCTATTGAAGTGTTCTTTATTAAATCCTGCTGATGTTGGGTTTTTTTTTCCACATCAGCCTGCAGCTGAGATGTAGATTAACCATCTCGTTGTCATTCAGTGAGTCTAAGTGCAGGTGTAGGACGTGATAGTCCAGCCTCAGTGAAATACTTTCATTCGATTTCATCTGCTACTGGTGATAAGACGGCTTCTCCAAAAACATTTTGCTTTAATCCATCAATTTTTAATGTTTGCAGGACGTCCATCATGGTAACGGCACCCAGCAGGCCTTCTACGCCGACCCGAGTGTTCTCTACCTGTCTCTGCATCGCTACGACGACGGGAACTTCTTCCCAGGCAGCGGAGCACACGACGAGGTGAGAGCGACCACCAGCCAGTGTGTTTTTTTTTTTAACATTTCTGCATGAAAAACAACATTTTTATGTGTTGCAGGTGGGCAGTGGTGCAGGTGAAGGCTTCAACGTGAACATAGCTTTTACTGGAGGACTGGAGCCTCCCATGGGGGACGCAGAATATCTCGCTGCTTTCAGGTAAATCACCAATATCACCTGCTGCTTTACGGGGGGCTTTAAAGCGCCAAAGCTGAAAGTTTAGTGACTTGTCATATTACATTTCTGCTCTGGTAGGATCTCTGGGGAAATAGCTTTCAAAGACTTGAGTGCTTTTGGCACATACTTTAAAATATCTCTGCAAGAAATAACAAATTATCTGCTGGGAGCTGTGGACGAGGCAGGGGGCTTGTCCTTGTGCCAGGCCTGATTTCTGTTTGATCCTTTGACCGCTGCTCTATATATAAAACTCACACACATCCAGCACACCCAGGCGTGTTTCAGTGCAGGCATGTACCTGTCACCCACTCGTTTTTGGATCCTTTTGAAAGCTGCAGGCCTGAATTTGTTCCAGCGCTCTTTGAAGATGAGTTTTCAGCCCAGTCCATCTGGCCTGAACCCCACAGATCAAACCAACCGGCCACTGTCTTATCGCAGCTTTTGGCACGCAACCTCCAGGAAACACACCTTAGCCCCTTAATGCACATCAGACACACCCTCCTTTTTTTTTCTTTTCAAAATCCCCTTGCTTACCACTCTGTCTTCATGTGAACTGATAATAGACAATGTCATATAAAATATGCATTATTGTTGTTATTTAAAATCTGTCACTGAAGACAAAAGCTGCTGCAGAATAGCTCATGCAATACACATTGTTGTTGCATGCAATATTGCAATAATTACTTCTAAAAATCAGCCCCCACTTTTATGAGGTATTTTGCTAACAAACAAACAGGCAACAAGAGGCACACCTGCACCGTGCAACAACTCATCCTGTTTTATATGTTGATGCAAATATAAGAGTTTTGAATCATAACTGGAGTTTTGTTGTTTATCATTTCATTTTCCTGCACCTTTCATCTCCTGAGTCCTCTGCAGGATTGGAGAATTTACAGCCTCTGTGGGACAGCAGCTAACCGATCTAGCATCTCATAGATGAAACATGCATTCATAGATATACAGTATGCATTGTTCTTCTTCTCTATCCTGAACAAAGTGACTGTGAAACACCTGCAAAGACACCTGATAGATGCATTGTTTGTCCGTGTGTCGCCGTCCTCCCTCCCTCCTCGTCTCGGGGAGGGAAGGAGAGAGGGGGTGCATTCCTTGCAGCCGGCACCTTCCCATTCCTCTGCTGGCCTGCGCCACGTTGCATTTGCAGGGGATCAAGTCTGAGCCTCCATAAAGTGCAGGGGGAAAAGATAAGAAAATTGGCTCTAATGAAAACCAGAAGCAAACATTTTTCTCCTTCTTTCGTCCTTTCTTTCTGTATTTCTCCCCCCCCCCCCCCCCCCCCCCCCCATAGTCCCCCTCTTTGCCGTGAACTTGGAAAGAAGAGAGAGCAGGAGAATTAAATTTAATTCAAAACAGCTCTCCTCAGCTCCAGATGACAGGGCTTTGAAGTGTGAGTCTGCGTGTGTGAGTTTTTCAATCTTTTATTCTATGTCTTGCTCTCTCTCTCTCTCTCTCTCTCTCCTGCTCTCTTTTACTTTTTTATGAACGAAGGGGGAAAGCCTTGAAGAGGGGCAGGTTAATCTTCTGTTTGCTGGTTTGATTAGAACTGCTCCCTCTAAAGGACAGTCTATATTTCCTTCACTTGACTCTGAAGGGTACAACTATATATCAGATATGAAAATTGGAATTTAGATTGAGAAAATAACTTCATTATGTTCTTTTCCCCCCATCTCTGATGTTTAATAATTAGATCATCTTTATTTGTACCCTCTAAGTGTGCAAACACAGACCTGTCCCTCCTCTAGTAGAAGTTCTCCTGTTGCTAGGCAACCTAAACAGCAGTAAACAACCGATGATGCAACATTACTGATAAGTGACTCTAATCGCAGTTAAAGTCTGACTGTAGGAGAGCCGACAGTTCTGACCCGCTTTGCTCAGGATGTCCCGTCGCTCGCGGCTCAGTCGTTAAATCTTCCCTCCCCTAATTAACAAACATTCTTTTTCATCTCTGCGTTCGTAGCCTCTGATTCATGCCCTCCTCTAAACCGCTGGCTTCCTTCTTTGCCAGCCTGCTAATTGATTACTGTGGCTTTTTATTTCTTTAAAAGTCAGGATATTATTCCAGAGGGTGGGAGGATGTAGGTGATGACACCAGCAGTATTCACCTCCACCACCAGAACTGTTCCTGTCTGTGTTCAAGGCTGGTGGAGGAGACGTGGAGGCTCGTGGTGGTTTAGTCAAGGTTTCCCTCTGCGTTGTGTGTCAGCACTATGCTGCTGCTGACTCCTGTGAGGGGTTTTTTAAGACTTAAATATGAATACGTCTAAGTTTGGGGTGGGTGAGACTGTCGTGTCAGTCTTTCATCTCTTAAAAGAATGACGTTTTTCCCTGAAAAGTTGCCAGATCCTCTCTGGAGCTCAGTGACGCACAGTGCATCCTCACTGTCTGGGACTCGCACCTCTCCCTCGCACAGCTGTGTGTTCGTTAGACCGTTGTGTTGTGGTGGTGGGGGGTGCGCGCAGCTCGAGGCTATAATTTGAGCGAGAAATGGAAAAACTTGCGGCCGACGGAGTTCAGGGTGAGCTGCCTGCCCACATCCAGCAAACCAGCGCTGTGTTCCTGAGGTCGGCAAAGTGCAGGGGGCCGACAACAGAACCCTGTGGTACTCCATCACTCGCTAACCTCACCAGAACACTACCGACCTGTAAATCCCAGAAAGCTACTTAAAAAATGAGAAGTCCCACAAGGAATCAGAGAGAGTTTTGACATCTGGAAAGTCCAGCTGTTTATGAGCCAAGTGATGCGTAAATGACACTTTTTGAAGAATCAACAAGCTGCTAATGTCTGTTATGCAATGTGTTCTACTGTCTGAAAGCAATTTAAACTAATCTCATTTTATATTTTTTATTTTTCTTCTGTGCAAACCTTCTTACACACGTCACCCGGTCTCATTTTCCAGCCACAGCTTGCAGTGAGTCATTGCGCCGCATCCCGCTGCTGATCTGATATTTGTGTTTTGCACATCGGACACAAGCTCCAGAGTCGCGTGCCAAATAAAATTTGTACACAAACAGCCCTCGGCCACCACACCCATCCATCCGTGAATTATCCTCCGTAATTATCACACATACACACATGCAATTATATCTGTCCTGCTTTCTACTTAAGGACTGCGGAGTGTATTTCTGCCTCCAAATTTCCAAACTTTCCACTTTAAAGGTTTATTTGGAAATGACTCCTGACACATGCTCTACATATGAAGATAGTTGATATATTTGTTTGGAAACTTTGAAAAGAAGACAAATACTTCATAAAACAGTGTGATACACAGCAATAACTACTTTTGTACAGTACTGTCGATATGCCATTCTAATAAGAAACGTACTTTGTGTAAAGAGCTGTTGGACCTGCGGTTGAGGGGAGAAACAAAATCATGTTCTTCTGAAATATTTTATAATAAAAGATCTGACTTGTGTAGCATTATAAACTCTAGTTTTAGTTTATAATTTGCACACACTTCTGTAGAGATCTAGCTTCGTTTTGTTAGTCTGACACAGAGGAGGGCCTCTGAAGCTTTCAATTACTAGACTCCACAGGAACTCTAGGTTCTGCAGATGTTACAGTGAGTAGATTATGTATTTTATTATTGACGAAGGGAAGTCTGAGTCGAAATAAGACGTTACATCAAAGAGACGGACGACGGTACAACAGATAAGCAAGAGGTAGCAGTGTTTAGCTTTTGTCAACACGATGGTATAGTGTTCTTAGTTGATCTTTAAAAGAAGTTTTAACTATCTGAGTCGCATGATGTTATGAGACTAGGGGATTTAACTTTAGTTTAAGAATTGAGTGGAGGAGTTACTTGTGGTAAGCTACGTGGAGTGTTAGCTTTATCAAAGTAGGCCTGTCAGCTTTACCAGAGAGGGTTTCTACTTAACTGGCGTTCCGTGGATGAAGTCCGGTGTGGGTGGACAACCGCTGGAAGGTGGAAGTCCTTCTCGACCGTCGGGAGCCCGTTGGGGGGGCTGCGCCGCCTCGGGGCGACCGGATTGTCCTGGATACAGCAGTCAGAAGACCCATCTCGGCTGATGGTTAGCAGGGTGAGCTAACAGAGCAGTGGCTACTTTTCCCATGTCGTGGCGAGAGGCGGACGTGTGTGTCGGACCTCAGGGGAAAAGAGCAATCATTGGCTCACGGGGCTTTTCCCGTACAGGGGAGCCGGCACCTTAGGTTCACTGGTAGTGGTGCAGTGAAACCAGTGAACTCAACACTTCCGGAGTGTGGAAGGCAGTTATGGGAGATGTGTGACTACGTGGCCCTATCAGAGAGTTTTAACAAGGTCACATGACTCAGATTCTTAAAACGGACAGTTCATCTTAATAAGGAATGAACATGAATAATATTGATTTAAACTTTTAGCAAAGTATGTATATGAAATAACACTGAAGCTGGATCAAACATTCATAATATTGTGGGAGAAAATGCATTAATCATATTAAGACATTTCTGAACAGTTTAATTAAAGTGTCATTTTAGGAAGAGACACAAAAAGTCTTTAAGTTTATTATTATAACTAAAGAGGGTCCTGTGGAGTCTTCCGGCACGACCGAACCCTTGGAAGAATGTTGATTCAGGTTAAAACATAATAAAAAGTCATTATAATCCGAGTTATTGGGAAAAAGATGGATTATTGTTTGTGATGGTCATCAGAGGTTATAGCATATTTGGTAACGCTACACTTGACATGGTCTTTTATCAATCTTTGTTTTTTATGCAAAGACTCCTTCATAAAACCAAATTACCACAATAAAAGGAAGCAAAATCTGAGCATATGTTCAAAATATTTATCAAATGTAATCGTTTTTTCTATATTTTTGTTTTGTTTTCCGCTCTCTAGAACGTTGGTCATGCCCATCGCTAACGAGTTTGCCCCGGATGTGGTTCTGGTGTCCTCTGGCTTCGACGCTGTAGACGGCCACGCCCCTCCCCTGGGCGGATACAAACTGACGGCTAAATGTAAGCAATCAACGCAGTTCATTAAACAAATTGCATGCATGCGTATGTGTTTTCTGCCACTGACTTTTGCATTCTGATGAAGACGTCGTCGTGCCAGAAAAGAGCTTTTCTGAAACCATGCAGCAGATCCCAACTAAGAGCAGGGGTTTTGGTTGTCCAAGAGGGTGTTGTGGGTGGTTTCGAGGGGATTGGGTAGAAATCAGTGCAGAATAAAGTACAGTTGAATGTATTTGAGGTTTCCTCCTGAGAGAAAAAACATCAAAGGCCGTGACTGAGACCCAACTCAAAGTCGTGTTTATTAAAATTGAACCTGGCTCATATTAGAGCTTGTTTTTGGCCTCCAGTAAATCCACAGAGCCCCCGCTCTGATGCAGCCAACTCTTCCTTCAGCCGTTACTTTTCTGTTTTGTTTTTACTTTTATCAAAATCCAGAAAGGAAGTCGAGAGGTTCAGCAGCAGTTCTCACCCAATTCACCCTTTGTCCCCTTTTCCTCTCTGTCCAGGCTTTGGCTACCTGACCAGGCAGCTCATGGGTCTGGCGGGCGGTCGCTTGGTTCTTGCCTTGGAGGGGGGTCACGACCTCACAGCCATATGTGATGCCTCTGAGGCCTGCATCTCTGCTCTGCTTGGCAATGAGGTGAGCACCGAGGATCCCCAAACTAAAATAAAGCACACATTAGATGCTCCTGTTAGATAAACTCTAAAGATGGGTGGAAAGCCTGCTGCTCTTTGATGTGACTCAGCTGCAGCTCGTTTTTCGTGTTGTCTTCATCTTTTCTAACCACTGAAACAGGACATCAACACGCTCCACACAAACACGTCAGAGGGAGAGGATTTCCTGGCAGGAGTGTAATTGAGGGTGTGTGTGGGCCGAGCCGTGGAACTTAAACATTGGCGACAGACCATCAGCTTTGTTTTGCAGCAAAACCTCAAAAGTCTGCAGCAAAAACATTTTCTGCACATAAATGATTATTAACCAAAGCTTTGTTTGAGCTTATTAGGATGCATCTGAGGGTTTCTTGTTCAAGCCTTTAAGATCACCGGAGCTTTAAAAAAAAAACTTTATTCAAATTCTGCAGTTTACTCTGATGTTGTATTTGACCTAATCCGGTAACTCTGTGTACCTGAAACCCATCATCGACTCACGACGTCTGTTAAGGCTTCAGGGACGCAGGGACATCTCAGAAGGGCGGCTGCTGTTTCTGTCACAAATGTTCGAACTTTAGGTTTGAAGGACACTTTCTGCAGCCACATCATGAAGTGAACCCGGGCCTCTGTGTCTCGAGTTTCAGCATCCTGCTGGGCACCCCTGCCGGCAGGAGTTTGAGGAGGTCCCTGGATGGGTGCCATAGCGAGCTGAGAATTTGAAAATAGGCAGGAGGCAAGGGGGGCGTCAATTGCCTCTGCCCTGCGGGATGCTGCTCTCACCCAAGGCCCCGTCACTGATCCACATCTGAAAACGCTTACCCTCACACCTCTTCCAGCAGGGTCAGCCTGGGTCTAGGGATCAGATAATAAAAGGAAATGGGGTAATCATTTGAAGTAGGGAGGGAGGAGCCTATTGTTATTCAGCAGTCCTGAACTTGTGCAAGTATGGAAAGTCTGTAAAGATGCAAGTTTTTTTTTAAAATTCATGCTGAATATGCTGTGAAATTTTAAGGACCGTTTTTAACTAAACATCAAACATCCTGAGGGGGGAAGTAGCACAATAGGTTAAAACGGTATTTAATCAAAAAGGTCCAAAGGGTTGATTTTGCAACTAAAGTCATTCCAGTTGGACCAGCTGGCAGTGAGTAATGTCAGCTGTTTTTTTGGCGCTTTGATAGCTGATAGCGATTTAAAGTGATCTAAAATATCTCTGACCAGATCTAAAGGAAGAATAGTTTTAATCTCTGCAACGAACATTGCTGGGAAATGTCAGCGTGGAGCTCAGACGACAAAAATAAAAGTCTGTGCTTTTGTTTCTGATTCACTGTCTAAAGCCTGTAGCCACAAATAGCAACTCTTAGGGAATTTGAAGCACACGGGGGGAGTGTATAATCACCAGCCAGGCTGTGTGGGCATCAAATGGGCAACAGTCTGCAGTGCACGCTTTGAACATGTCCACGGAGTGAGTTTTCACCCTAAAATAAAGTTTAGTGTGTGTTGGCGAGTGGGCTCGGGCATTAGACCACAGCTGGATTAGCTGGTCAGCTGTGCTTTTGTTTGTGTTGCTTCAGACAGCCTGAGGCGCTGTATCATCTGGAAGGCTCCTGAACCCTCTATATTACCATAGAAGAAGTCTGCGATCCAACTATAGGCTTTGGATGTCTTCTTCCTGCAGGAATGTAATGTTTTAAGTTAATTAAAAACTGCCAAAATAGTGAAAATCCTAAATAATTTAGGAATTTTATGCACTTTTAATTGGTGCTTTTATTTTGTCATTATAAAACTTGATTATAGCAGCTGTTATAGATGAGTTGTAACATCTCAAAGTTGTTCCTTTAGCTTGTGTTTTCAGTGTTTTACTGGTTACTTTTTAAAAAATATATGCCTGACAAGATTAGCAAATGAGCTTTATTTTTTAAAGTTAGCTTAAAAAATCAACCCTGCAGGCTCATAAGATTTGCTGCAGAATTTGTCCTAACAGGTCCTGAATAATGCATTTGTAACTAAACTAGTCAACTCTGAACTCAGGACTAATTAATGATTACTCACAAACAGATGTTGGCCAACTCCTAATCACAGTTGTTAGCAATAATGTGATAAACTAGCTAATATGCTAATTGCTACCATGTGTCTGAGGGGTTATTATTGCCGTCCAGTTACAGTTAGACGCTCGACTTCACCTGTCAGCCTTTGGGCTCGACGGTTCTCCACAAATCCAAAGCAAACCTTATCTGAAAAGGTCACCTCTTTCACACAATGCACACGATTACCTTGTTCAGTTAGCGTAACGTAATCAGACCGTTTTAATGGCCACCAACATGTGTGTATGGACAAAATGGTAAACAATGAGCGCCTTGTGCACTTTTCTTTTGCTGAACAAGTGGAATTCCTCCTCTTTCCACTGTTTTGGTTTGAGCTCCCTCAGGAATGTTTTTACCGGAGCACATTCCTCAGCTCAGGGCTTTCCACGGTGTCTCGGTTGGGTTGGGCAGAGCTTTGTGCTTTGTGCGATGGTGGTGTCGCACACAGAGGTGCAGACGTCCTCCAAGATCATCGGCATTAAGAGTTTCTCATACTCTCTCCGTCTGAAAGACTGTGCAGCACATCCAAGGCCACCAAGTCAAATAAACTGAAGCATGGATGATGTCATCGGCTTGTTTGTAGTCTTGCATGTCTTTACCATACCTGCTGACTCGGGGGGCCTCCTGAGGTACCATGACAAGAGTCATTAAAGTTTATAAGTGTGAGGCCCAGCTGTCAATCAAACTGACAAGCAGCCCCAGTCTGACTCTGCTCTGAGGTGAACTCCACCAAACCCCAGAGAACCCATGACCTTTCTTTGACAGGAAGCCGAGGGAAGCTGGATCAGCATGGGCTGGGTAAACCTGGTCTGGGGCCGACTCGGGTTGTGGTGGCCGACGGTCGCAGCCTGAAACCTGGAGAAGAATGTTGTGACTTAAACACTGATGAGTTGAGTCTGCCGACGTGGAAACTTTGAAATGAGAGTGATGAATAAGTTCTGCTGTCTCCCACTCAGCCACTCTCAGACAGCGTCCGCTGAATTTGCGTCAGTGTCAGTCGCACTGATGAATTTTCTTGGCGTTCATTACTAAAGACGAGTGATTTTTGAGTGGTTTCTGATGACAACAACAATACTGACCCGAGTCCAGTTCAGAGGAGGGTCGTGAATCACTACACTCTAATAGTTAACCCTTTAAAGGCACTCTTTTTTTCCTTTAACTTTTAACTTTTTTGTAGAATTTTTAAACTTTTGGAATTTTTACTTTTTTGGGACTAGAGAACTGATCAAATATGGTCACTTGCGCCTCGGTTTGTCCATGATGTAGCCTGTCGTGCCACAGCAGGATTAAAGTATCCGTCTCCTCGAACTGCCTTTTTCCCTCGGCCCCAGCGGACCCCTCCCACTCACTATTTGTTTTAATTAAAAGAAAACTTTCAGTCTTGGCCAGCCGAGACCAACAGACGATGACTTTTTCCTTTTTCTCTCCGGCATCCTGCTTCCAAAACGTCAAGCCAACTCTTATTTTTTTCCTTTCTCTTCTCATCTCCCCGTTTCCATGTTGGAGCGTTATTCCACTGGGGTTGTGACGGAGCAGAGAAGAGATGTCTGTGCTGGAATGTGGAGCTAAATGAGCCTGTTTAACAAAATGGGACGAGAAAGTGTCGTATGAGCAGTCGGCCAAAGGGGAAATTAAATCATTCCGGGTTAGGGAGGCACTTCAGGGAATAGCTCTGGATTGTGGCTCGGAGGATTTCGTAGATTTAGCTCTGCTCGCTGAGGTGTGTTTGTGTGAACGAGCACTTTCCAAGTTCATGCATCTGCGCACACCCATACATGTCCTTTGAGTGGGACTCGGAACAAAGCGCACTGTGTAGTTTGTGTCAAAGAGTAGCGTAGCTGTCAGCGAGTGGGAGGAGGCGAGCATCTGCAGGCGTGTTTTTTATTGTGTCAGCAGCTTGAGATTGTTCCCAACCTCTTGGACTGACTGACTCAACAGTGGGTTGTGGTCCACATTTCAAAAATGATCCACGTTGGGTCAAATCAGGTTCTGGATACGACTTTCCGAACACCTGACAGGCACATTCCTAGAAAGATGCCTTTACCTGAAGCTTCCTGTAGACTGGGTGCCAGTTTATGGGAATTACATTAAAGAAAAAACACTTTAAATATTGTCAGAAATCCCCTTATGGATTGTGTTGGTATTCTAGGAAAAACGGCAGCATTTTGATGTTGTTTTGTTTGTTTTTTAGTTGGAGCCCATTCCTTATGAGGTGCTTCAACAGAGACCAAATGCCAACGCTGTGCTCTCTATGGAGAAAGTGATCGAAGTTCACAGTGAGTATCATACCATCGCTGCTGAGGGGAAATACCTTCTATCTCGAAAAATGGAACTTTTACAATGAATAAATTGTCTGATGTCAAGTTTTTTTTGACACTTTCTGTCAAAAAGTCATCCTTAAAACAGCAGAAAGATCTGAAAGATAACTAATAGAGCTAATTTATGTGAAAACATAATAGTGACATAAAGAAATTAAGATTTTAGCACGAAATCGACCATTTGTATGAATGTGATCAGATTATTAACCCATTACCACCTCATGTATTTCATGAAAATTCTTTATGAAATTGAAACATGATTAAAACTTTAAAAAAAAAAATTTTTTATGTCTGTAAATTGATGACATTACATAAACTGTACTAATGTGCTGCAGTTTTAAAGAGAAATTATTTAAATTTAGCAACAAATTAAACAAATTAGACCCCCTGTTAAAGGTTAGGTCTAAAGATGATAACCATCTCTAAACACATGCAGTCTCTATATCAGTTTTTGTTGTTTTTTAGGTAAATTCTGGCGCTCGCTCCAGCGCTCTGCCTCCTCACTCGGATGTTCGTTGAGTGAGGCGCTGCAGCGAGACACGGACGAAGCTGAAACCGTTTCCGCCATGGCGTCGCTGTCCGTCGCTAACAAACACATTGGAAAGAGGTCTGTGGTGTGTCCTGTGTGTTAATGGATTTGTTCAGCATTCCTAGAAATGTTTTATTTTTTGTTCAAAGAGTGTATAAGTTCGAAGCTACAACCAGTAGATGATGTGTTTAGATGAAAATCACTTTTTGTTTGTTTAAGTGAAGATGATGTTCCTGTTTAGTACAAGTGAGCAAGAGAAGCTCTATTTAGACATTTCTAAATTATTTTCTAAAATTTTCTTTAGAGCTGAAGAGGAGCCGATGGAAGAGGAAGCCCCGATGTAGAGGATGACATGTGTAGCCTTTGACCACTCAGACCAGTTTAACTCTCCTCATCCGACTGGTCGGTAGATTCCTCTACGTCTCACAGCTGTCCTACAGAACGGCGTGTCGTCGTGACGATGGCACAAACAGCTGATGAAGCTGAAGACGAGCGTCCGTCGATCATTAGTGCACAGGACAGCTAGCGTACACGCGCTGCACTGGATGATGCTGGACAAAGAGTCAGCTGTCCCAAAACACTAGACGTGTACTTTTTGATTGCTGGTCTGGAGAACTCCCAGACAACCAGCAGTCCTCGTTTCACTCTGGTTTTCTGTGCTTTCTCTTATCAAAACCACCAGAGCTGTTGTAACCGTGACTCTGCACTAAAGGTGGATTCCTGCTTTTTGAAGACGGCTGACTGAAGCAAAGTTGTTGAATTTTCTGCATCATCCCAAGATAAAGTTAGAGATGAGCAGATTTTTCTTTGCTTTTTTTTTTTAAACAGTTAATGACTGAGCATTTGTGCCTTTTTTAAACTTAGTGGGTTTTCTGTTTAACTCCACTGAAGAGTTTTGCCTTAAACGTGGATTTTGGACGGAGGCCTCTTCTCCTGATTCTCTCGGACGTTTTCTATTCTGCCTGCATGTTTTCGGCACATAGACTGGAGGACTTTGGCATGTTTACCCTTGGTTTTCTGCAGCCAGCCTACTGGATCTCCCTCCACCTTTGCATTTGTTTCCTTATTTTCATCCTAGAAGGTTGCTCACAGCCACAAGTTGGAGATGACTCAGTTCTAACTGATCCCACACCTACAGCAAAGACTTGTCTATGGCAGGTTCTCCAGGAGAATTTGTGTCACTTTTTCAAAAATTATTGAGGGATGTAATTATTCTCATGTGGGCTAATTTGTTTAACCAGCCCTCTTGCTTTCCCACCTGGGATTTTCCACCAGGGGTGTTCTGAGGCTCCCACAGCTGGTTCAACATCTTCAGGCTCTTGTTAAGCACATCTGCTCCCCAAATGTCAGGTGCAGGTGTGAATATTTCCATCTGTTCATTTACAGTAAAATACAAGCAGTTTCTGCAGGAATATTAACTAGCATACACAGAAATGACAATAAATCACCAGAAAAGTTCAGATTCTAAACTTTAAAATACTTGAGTTTGTGTATTTTATTTTAAATCCCCCAACTGGCAGCAAATTAAACAAGAAAATTAGCATTTAGAGGGATTTAGAGGATTGCAACGTGACCAAACTGAAGTCTAAATCTTGAGGTTTGGGTAGTTAGTTGCAGTCTGCAAATTCACCACTAGATGTCAGTAAAACAACCAGTTTAAATTAAGTATAAGTTGTTGTTTTTTTCAGTTTGGCTGGTAAATCAGTAGCTGGTTGTCAGACTGCATCACCGAAAACATTCTTCCAACTTGTGCTCGACCTTTATAGGAACCTTGAGTCATCTTCTTTAATCTTTTTCATTCAGTAAACTTTATTTGTTTCCTGTACAGAACTCCTGCCACATGATGTATTTAATTTTGTCACCTATCAGTGGACTTTAAATCCTTTTTTTTTTTTTTTTTCTGTTGCAACAAGAAGCTGAGAAACATGTGAGAGTTCCAGCTCTGCTCTTTGTGAACAATCAGTTTTTGGACTTTTTGGGGGGGAAATGTTTCAAATGTTTCTACTTTGTAAAATGATGAACAATTGTGTATTTACTGTCTGTTTATAGTAGATTTATATATAAAGAAAGGAGTATATTATATATATCTATACATACTGAATACTTGGACCTTGTTTTGAAGTTGAAGATGACACTTTTCCTCGGCTGTAGCTGCAGCCAACCGCGTTGGGTTGTTACTGAAGGCAACGATGCTGAAATTCGTTACAGTCGATCGAGTGTTCGGCAGCATTTTTCCGGCTGTTTTATTCGTCTTTCAACATCGATGATGTTTCCTTTTTTAATCCTTCAAGCACCGTGGCACTGTTACAGTATGCCTCACATATTCATGCACATATCTGTACCATTTTTGTACTTTTTAATGTTACACATGTAGCTGTTTTTGTACAAGATCACGTCTTTAAAATTCTGCACTGGTCAAAAACAAATTTGATGATCCTTTTTTTCTAATTGGGCCCTTTTTCCTCTAATGTTTACAAGTGAATCCATCTAATAGTGACATGATCCTGCTGCCTAGATCGACATGATCGTTTAATGTCCAGTAAGAGACCAAAACTTGATTTATTTAGTTCTTTTTGCTTTATGAGGACCAATTAAAAACAATAACTCTCAACCTATCTTAATCATTAGGATCAAAATATTTTGTAATTGATTTTTATTTTAAAGAAATTTGTGTTTTTTTGTATTTTGACTGAATGTATTTAAATTTTATTGCTTAAAAAGGGTTCAGAAAGTTACATGTCCTTAAAAACACTTTGTCATCTTCAGATGAGGTAAATAACTCTTTCATGCTTGCATTTTCTTCCTTTTCTGGAACATTTTCAAGAGCAGGAAGGATGCTTTGACATGAATCAGACGTTGCTGTAAATAGTTGAGACAGGATCTGCAGCAGGGCATTGTAAAGCATCACTGTTTTGTATTTCTCTGTACGTTAATTAACTGCAGATGCTCTTTTCCCCTGTTTCTTGTGCGATTCTGGACGCGTCTGACGGTCATTTGAGGTCGAGACCTGTGCTGAACATCACCTTGTGTTAAAATACCCGATTTTCTTTCATTTTAATGATTTGGTTTCTCACAAGCGGCCAAAACTCTCCCCATCTGGCTGTCTGCTCGTTCAAAACAATGTCCGCTTGCAGAAAAAAAGGCTGCATTCCATTTTTAAGAAATTTTGTTAGAATTCAGAACTGCTTTTTGAGTCTGTTAGTTTAATTTGTGTGGCCTGACCTCATTTCACTCCATTCCTCTTTGCATGATCCGTTTGTCTGCATGCACTGCCTACATGTCTGTCCGTCCGTCCATCCTGGCCACATACCAGCACAAGGGAATGAGCACTGAAGGCTGTTAGTACTTTCACTGTATCAGATCTCTTTTTACTAAAGTTTTACTTCTTGTGGAGAAGAGTTTGGGTGCTTTCCATGTTGTACTTTTACCTGTAGCATCTGGACTCATCAGATCTGGAAAATAAAAGTGAAATACTCAACTACAAAAAAAACATTATCTAGCACATCTGTTAGATTTGATTGTATTTATGTAGTTTTAGTGGGGCGCTTTGTAAACTGCAACAACAGAATGAGGATTGAAATCTGGGGAAGATGTGACTTTTTGGCACTTTGGTGACTTTTTTTGTGCTTTTGTCACATCTTGACTTTTTAAAGGGCTTCATCCTGATGCCTGCTGGTTGTTACAGTTCATTCCACTAAAATATAACAAAAGCCAGTTATCTGTATGACCACTGTGCTTCAGAAACAAACAGCTCTAGGTTTACATATGTATGAAATGCGTATTCTTTTTTTTTAAATTATCACTTTTGTTTTTGACTTGTTCTGCCATTGTTACAGAAATAGTACATTTCTTGTGGGAAAAACTTTACTCTAACATGTTGTATTTGACATGTATGATATAAAAGTATTGTTTTTGAAAAACGGTGCACTGTGTGGTTTGTGTTCTTTTCACAGTGAGTGAATGTATGACTCCTGTATGACTATAGCATGACTTTTTTCATAGTATTTTATGACACATACTATAGTATGACTTTTTTCATAGTATTTAATGACACATACTATAGTATGACTTTTTTCATAGTATTTAATGACACATACTATAGTATGACTTTTTTCATAGTATTTTATGACACATACTATAGTGTGACTTTTTTCATAATATTTCATGACATACTATAGTATGACTTTTTTCACAGTATTTCATGACACATACTATAGTATGACTTTTTTCACAGTATTTTATGACACTTACTATAGTATGACTTTTTTCATAATATTTCATGACACATACTATAGTATGACTTTTTTCATAGTATTTCATGACACATACTATAGTATGACTTTTTTCACAGTATTTTATGACACACACTATAGTATGACTTTTTTCATAGATTTTCATGACACATACTATAGTATGACTTTTTTCACAGTATTTTATGACACATGCTATAGCAAGACTTTTTCATAGTATTTTATGACACATACTATAGTATGACTTTTTTCATAGTATTTTATGACACATACTATAGTATGACTTTTTGCATAGTATTTTATGACACATAATATAGTATGACTTTTTTCAAAGTATTTCATGACACATACTATAGTATGACTTTTTGCATAGTATTTTATGACACTTAATATAGTATGACTTTTTTCACAGTATTTCATGACACATACTATGTGATGACTTTTTTCATAGTATTTCATGACACATACTATAGTATGACTTTTTTCATAGTATTTTATGACACATGCTAAAGCATGACTTTTTTCATAGTATTTCATGACACATACTATAATATGACTTTTTTCATAGTATTTTATGACACATACTATAGTATGACTTTTTTCATAGTATTTTATGACACATACTATAGTATGACATTTTTCACAGTATTTCATGACACTTACAACAGTATGACTTTTTTCATAATATTTCATGACACATACTATAGTATGACTTTCACAGTATTTCATGACACATACTATAGTATGACTTTTTTCACAGTATTTTATGACACACACTATAGTATGACTTTTTTCATAGATTTTCATGACACATACTATAATATGACTTTTTTCATAGTATTTTATGACACATACTATAATATGACTTTTTCATAGTACTTTATGACACATACTATAGTATGACATTTTTCACAGTATTTCATGACACTTACAACAGTATGACTTTTTTCATAATATTTCATGACACATACTATAGTATGACTTTCACAGTATTTCATGACACATACTATAGTATGACTTTTTTCACAGTATTTTATGACACACACTATAGTATGACTTTTTTCATAGATTTTCATGACACATACTATAATATGACTTTTTTCATAGTATTTTATGACACATACTATAATATGACTTTTTCATAGTACTTTATGACACATACTATAGTATGACATTTTTCACAGTATTTCATGACACTTACAACAGTATGACTTTTTTCATAATATTTCATGACACATACTATAGTATGACTTTCACAGTATTTCATGACACATGCTATAGTATGACTTTTTTCATAGTATTTCATGACACATACTATAGTATGACTTTTTTCATAGTATTTCATGACACATACTATAGTATGACTTTTTTCATAGTATTTCATGACACATACTAGAGTATGACTTTTTTCATAGTATTTCATGACACATACTATAGTATGACTTTTTTCACAGTATTTTATGACACATGCTATAGCATGACTTTTTCATAGTATTTTATGACACATACTATAGTATGACTTTTTTCATAGTATTTTATGACACATACTATAGTATGACTTTTTCATAGTATTTTATGACACATACTATAGTATGACATTTTTCACAGTATTTCATGACACTTACTATAGTATGACTTTTTTCATAATATTTCATGACACATACTATAGTATGACTTTTTTCATAGTATTTCATGACACATACTATAGTATGACTTTCACAGTATTTTATGACACATTAAAGTATGACTTTTTTCATAGTATTTCATGACACATACTAGAGTATGACTTTTTCATAGAATTTCATGGCACATACTATAGTATGACAATTTTCACAGTATTTCATGACACTTACAACAGTATGACTTTTTTCATAATATTTCATGACACATACTATAGTATGACTTTCACAGTATTTCATGACACATGCTATAGTATGACTTTTTTCATAGTATTTCATGACACATACTATAGTATGACTTTTTTCATAGTATTTCATGACACATACTATAGTATGACTTTTTTCACAGTATTTTATGACACATGCTATAGCAAGACTTTTTCATAGTATTTTATGACACGTACTATAGTATGACTTTTTTCATAGTATTTTATGACACATACTATAGTATGACTTTTTGCATAGTATTTTATGACACATAATATAGTATGACTTTTTTCAAAGTATTTCATGACACATACTATAGTATGACTTTTTGCATAGTATTTCATGACACTTACTATAGTATGACTTTTTTCATAATATTTCATGACACATACTATAGTATGACTTTCACAGTATTTCATGACACATGCTAAAGTATGACTTTTTTCATAGTATTTCATGACACATACTAGAGTATGACTTTTTCATAGTATTTCATGACACATACTATAGTATGACTTTTTTCACAGTATTTTATGACACATGCTATAGCATGACTTTTTCATAGTATTTTATGACACATACTATAGTATGACTTTTTTCATAGTATTTTATGACACATACTATCGTATGACTTTTTCATAGTATTTTATGACTCATAATATAGTATGACTTTTTAGTCTGTATTTTATGACACATACTATAGTATGACTTTTTTCATAGTATTTCATGACACATGCTATAGCATGACTTTTTCATAGTATTTTATGACACATACTATAGTATGACTTTTTTCATAATATTTCATGACACATACTATAGTATGACTTTTTTCATAGTATTTCATGACACATACTATAGTATGACTTTTTTCACAGTATTTTATGACACATGCTATAGCATGACTTTTTTCATTGTATTTCATGACACAAACTATAGTATGACTTTTTTCATAGATTTTCATGACACATACATTAGTATAAATGTTTTCATAGTATTTAATGATACATACTTTAGTGTGACTTTTTTCATAGTATTTCATGACACATGCTATAGTATGACTTTTTCATAGTATTTTATGACACATACTATAGTATGACTTTTTTCATAGTATTTTATGACACATACTATAGTATGACTTTTTTCAAAGTATTTCATGACACATGCTATAGTTAGACTTTTTTCACAGTATTTAATGACACATACTATAGTATGACTTTTTTCATAGTATTTTATGACACATAATATAGTATGACTTTTTTCAAAGTATTTCATGACACATACTATAGTATGACTTTTTGCATAGTATTTTATGACACTTAATATAGTATGACTTTTTTCACAGTATTTCATGACACGTGCTATAGTATGACTTTTTTCGTAGTATTTTATGACACATGGTATAGTATGACTTTTTTCATATTATTTTATGACACATGCTAAAGCATGACTTTTTCACAGTTTTTTCATGACGCATGCTATAGTATGACTTTTTTCACAGTATTTCATGACACATACTATGTGATGACTTTTTTCATAGTATTTCATGACACATACTATAGTATGACTTTTTTCATAGTATTTTATGACACATGCTAAAGCATGACTTTTTTCATAGTATTTCATGACTCATACTATAGTATGACTTTTTTCATAGTAATTTATGACACATACTATAGTATGACTTTTTTCATAGTATTTTATGACACATACTATAGTATGACTTTTTCATAGTACTTTATGACACATACTATAGTATGACTTTTTTCACAGTATTTCATGACACTTACTATAGTATGACTTTTTTCATAATATTTCATGACACATACTATAGTATGACTTTTTTCACAGTATTTCATGACACGTGCTATAGTATGACTTTTTTCGTAGTATTTTATGACACATGGTATAGTATGACTTTTTTCATATTATTTTATGACACATGCTAAAGCATGACTTTTTCACAGTATTTTATGACACATACTATAGTATGACTTTTTTCATAATATTTCATGACACATACTATAGTATGACTTTCACAGTATTTCATGACACATGCTATAGTATGACTTTTTTCATAGTATTTCATGACACATACTAGAGTATGACTTTTTTCACAGTATTTTATGACACATGCTATAGCATGACCTTTTCATAGTATTTTATGACACATACTATAGTATGACTTTTTGCATAGTATTTTATGACACATACTATAGTATGACTTTTTTCACAGTATTTCATGACACATGCTATAGTTAGACTTTTTTCACAGTATTTCATGACACATGCTATAGTATGACTTTTTTCATAGCATTTCATGACTAATACTATAGTGTGATTTTTTTCATAGTATTTTATGACACATACTATAGTATGACTTTTTTCATAGTATTTCATGACATACTATAGTATGACTTTTTTCATTGTATTTCATGACACAAACTATAGTATGACTTTTTTCATAGATTTTCATGACACATACATTAGTATAAATGTTTTCATAGTATTTTATGACACATAATATAGTAAGACTTTTTTCAAAGTATTTCATGACACATGCTATAGTAAGACTTTTTTCAAAGTATTTCATGACACGTACTATAGTATGACTTTTTTCATAGTATTTTATGACACATACTATAGTATAACTTTTTTCATAGTATTTCATGACACATACTATAGTATGACTTTTTTCATAGTATTTTATGACACATAATATAGTAAGACTTTTTTCAAAGTATTTCATGACACGTACTATAGTATGACTTTTTTTACAGTATTTTATGACACATACTATAGTATGACTTTTTGCATAGTATTTCATGACACATAATATAGTATGACTTTTTTCACAGTATTTTATGACACATTCTATAGCATGACTTTTTCATAGTATTTTATGACACATACTATAGTATGACTTTTTGCATAGTATTTTATGACACATAATATAGTATGACTTTTTCATAGTATTTTATGACACATACTATAGTATGACTTTTTTCATAGTATTTTATGACACATAATATAGTATGACTTTTTTCAAAGTATTTCATGACACATGCTATAGTTAGACATTTTTCACAGTATTTCATGACACGTGCTATAGTATGACTTTTTTCATATTATTTTATGACACATGCTAAAGCATGACTTTTTCACAATTTTTTCATGACACATGCTATAGTATGACTTTTTTCATAATATTTCATGACACATACTATAGTATGACTTTCACAGTATTTCATGACACATGCTATAGTATGACTTTTTTCATAGTATTTCATGACACATACTATAGTATGACTTTTTTCACAGTATTTTATGACACATGCTATAGCATGACTTTTTCATAGTATTTTATGACACATACTATAGTATGACTTTTTTCATAATATTTCATGACACATACTATAGTATGACTTTCACAGTATTTCATGACACATGCTATAGTATGACTTTTTTCATAGTATTTCATGACACATACTATAGTATGACTTTTTTCACAGTATTTCATGACACTTACTATAGTATGACTTTTTTCATAGTATTTCATGACACATACTATAGTATGACTTTTTAACAGTATTTTATGACACATACTATAGTATGACTTTTTTCATAGTATTTCATGACACATGCTATAGTATGACTTTTTTCACATTATTTCATGACACATACTATGTGATGACTTTTTTCATAGTATTTCATGACACATACTATAGTATGACTTTTTTCATAGTATTTCATGACACATGCTATAGTATGACTTTTTTCACAGTATTTCATGACACATTCTATGTGATGACTTTTTTTATAGTATTTCATGACACATACTATAGTATGACTTTTTTCATAGAATTTCATGACACATGCTATAGTATGACTTTTTTCATAGTATTTCATGACACATACTAGAGTATGACTTTTTCATAGTATTTTATGACACATACTATAGTATTACATTTTTCACAGTATTTCATGACACTTACTTTAGTATGACTTTTTCATAATATTTCATGACACATACTATAGAATGACTTTCACAGTATTTCATGACACATGCTATAGTATGACCTTTTTCATAGTATTTCATGACACATACTAGAGAATGACTTTTTTCATAGTATTTCATGACACATACTATAGTATGACTTTTTTCACAGTATTTTATGACACATGCTATAGCATGACTTTTTCATAGTATTTTATGACACATACTATAGTATGACTTTTTGCATAGTATTTTATGACACATAATATAGTATGACTTTTTTCATAGTATTTCATGACACATACTATAGTATGACTTTTTTCACAGTATTTTATGACACATGCTATAGCATGACTTTTTCATAGTATTTCATGACACATGCTATAGTTAGACATTTTTCACAGTATTTCATGACACATGCTATAGTATGACTTTTTTCATAGTATTTCATGACACATACTATAGTATGACTTTTTTCATAGTATTTCATGACACATGCTATAGTATGACTTTTTTCACAGTATTTCATGACACATACTATGTATGACTTTTTTTATAGTATTTCATGACACATACTATAGGATGACTTTTTACACAGTATATTTATGACACATACTATAGCATGACTTTTTTCATAGTATTTTATGACACATACTATAGTATGACTTTTTTCATAGTATTTTATGACACATACTATAGTATGACTTTTTTCATATTTTTTCGGGACACATACAATAGTATGACTTTTTTCACAGTATTTCATGACACATGCTATAGTTAGACATTTTTCACAGTATTTCATGACACATGCTATAGTATGACTTTTTTCATAGTATTTCATGACACATACTATAGTATGACTTTTTTCATAGTATTTTATGACACATACTATAGTATGACTTTTTTCATAATTTTCATGACATATACATTAGTATAATTGTTTTCATAGTATTTAATGATACATACTATAGTATGACTTTTTTCATAGTATTTCATGACACATACTATAGTATGACTTTTTTCACAGTATTTCATGACACGTGCTATAGTATGACTTTTTTCGTAGTGTTTTATGACACATGGTGTAGTATGACTTTTTTCATATTATTTTATGACACATGCTAAAGCATGACTTTTTCACAATTTTTTCATGACACATGCTATAGTATGACTTTTTTCACAGTATTTCATGACACATACTATGTGATGACTTTTTTTATAGTATTTCATGACTAATACTATAGTATGATTTTTTTCATAGTATTTTATGACACATACTATAGTATGACTTTTTTCATAGTATTTCATGACATACTATAGTATGACTTTTTTCATTGTATTTCATGACACAAACTATAGTATGACTTTTTTCATAGATTTTCATGACACATACATTAGTATAAATGTTTTCATAGTATTTTATGACACATAATATAGTAAGACTTTTTTCAAAGTATTTCATGACACATGCTATAGTAAGACTTTTTTCAAAGTATTTCATGACACGTACTATAGTATGACTTTTTTCATAGTATTTTATGACACATACTATAGTATAACTTTTTTCATAGTATTTCATGACACATACTATAGTATGACTTTTTTCACAGTATTTTATGACACATACTATAGTATGACTTTTTTCATAGTATTTCATGACACATACTATGTGATGACTTTTTTTATAGTATTTCATGACACATACTATAGTATGACTTTTTTCATAGAATTTCATGACACATGCTATAGTATGACTTTTTTCATAGTATTTCATGACACATACTAGAGTATGACTTTTTCATAGTATTTTATGACACATACTATAGTATTACATTTTTCACAGTATTTCATGACACTTACTTTAGTATGACTTTTTCATAATATTTCATGACACATACTATAGAATGACTTTCACAGTATTTCATGACACATGCTATAGTATGACCTTTTTCATAGTATTTCATGACACATACTAGAGAATGACTTTTTTCATAGTATTTCATGACACATACTATAGTATGACTTTTTTCACAGTATTTTATGACACATGCTATAGCATGACTTTTTCATAGTATTTTATGACACATACTATAGTATGACTTTTTGCATAGTATTTTATGACACATAATATAGTATGACTTTTTTCACAGTATTTTATGACACATGCTATAGCATGACTTTTTCATAGTATTTTATGACACATACTATAGTATGACTTTTTGCATAGTATTTTATGACACATAATATAGTATGACTTTTTCATAGTATTTTATGACACATACTATAGTATGACTTTTTGCATAGTATTTTATGACACATAATATAGTATGACTTTTTTCAAAGTATTTCATGACACATGCTATAGTTAGACATTTTTCACAGTATTTCATGACACATGCTATAGTATGACTTTTTTCATAGTATTTCATGACACATTCTATAGTATGATTTTTTTCATAGTATTTTATGACACATACTATAGTATGACTTTTTTCATAGTATTTCAAGACATACTATAGTATGACTTTTTTCATTGTATTTCAAGACACAAACTATAGTATGACTTTTTTCATAGATTTTCATGACACATACATTAGTATAATTGTTTTCATAGTATTTAATGATACATACTTTAGTATGACTTTTTTCATAGAATTTCATGACACATGCTATAGTATGACTTTTTTCATAGTATTTCATGACACATACTATAGTATGACTTTTTCATAGTATTTTATGACACATGCTATAGCATGACTTTTTCATAGTATTTTATGACACATACTATAGTATGACTTTTTGCATAGTATTTTATGACACATAATATAGTATGACTTTTTCATAGTATTTTATGACACATACTATAGTATGACTTTTTGCATAGTATTTTATGACACATAATATAGTATGACTTTTTTCAAAGTATTTCATGACACATGCTATAGTTAGACATTTTTCACAGTATTTCATGACACATGCTATAGTATGACTTTTTTCATAGTATTTCATGACACATTCTATAGTATGATTTTTTTCATAGTATTTTATGACACATACTATAGTATGACTTTTTTCATAGTATTTCAAGACATACTATAGTATGACTTTTTTCATTGTATTTCAAGACACAAACTATAGTATGACTTTTTTCATAGATTTTCATGACACATACATTAGTATAATTGTTTTCATAGTATTTAATGATACATACTTTAGTATGACTTTTTTCATAGTATTTCATGACACATGCTATAGTATGACTTTTTTCACATTATTTCATGACACATACTATGTGATGACTTTTTTCATAGTATTTCATGACACATACTATAGTATGACTTTTTTCATAGTATTTCATGACACATGCTATAGTATGACTTTTTTCACAGTATTTTATGACACATACTATAGTATGACTTTTTCATAGTATTTTATGACACATACTATAGTATGACTTTTTGCATAGTATTTTATGACACATAATATAGTATGACTTTTTTCATAGTATTTCATGACACATACTATAGTATGACTTTTTTCACAGTATTTTATGACACATGCTATAGCATGACTTTTTCATAGTATTTTATGACACATACTATAGTATGACTTTTTGCATAGTATTTTATGACACATAATATAGTATGACTTTTTCATAGTATTTTATGACACATACTATAGTATGACTTTTTGCATAGTATTTTATGACACATAATATAGTATGACTTTTTTCAAAGTATTTCATGACACATGCTATAGTTAGACATTTTTCACAGTATTTCATGACACATGCTATAGTATGACTTTTTTCATAGTATTTCATGACACATTCTATAGTATGATTTTTTTCATAGTCTTTTATGACACATACTATAGTATGACTTTTTTCATAGTATTTCAAGACATACTATAGTATGACTTTTTTCATTGTATTTCAAGACACAAACTATAGTATGACTTTTTTCATAGATTTTCATGACACATACATTAGTATAATTGTTTTCATAGTATTTAATGATACATACTTTAGTATGACTTTTTTCAAAGTATTTTATGACACATACTATAGTATGACTTTTTTCATAGTATTTTATGACACATACATAAAATGATAATAGTATGACTTTTTGCATAGTATTTTAAGACACATAATATAGTATGACTTTTTTCATATTATTTCATGACACATACTATAGTATGACTTTCACAGTATTTCATGACACATGCTATAGTATGACCTTTTTCATAGTATTTCATGACACATACTATAGTATGACTTTTTTCACAGTATTTTATGACACATGCTATAGCATGACTTTTTCATAGTATTTTATGACACATACTATAGTATGACTTTTTGCATAGTATTTTATGACACATAATATAGTATGACTTTTTCATAGTATTTTATGACACATACTATAGTATGACTTTTTGCATAGTATTTTATGACACATAATATAGTATGACTTTTTTCAAAGTATTTCATGACACATGCTATAGTTAGACATTTTTCACAGTATTTCATGACACATGCTATAGTATGACTTTTTTCATAGTATTTCATGACACATTCTATAGTATGATTTTTTTCATAGTATTTTATGACACATACTATAGTATGACTTTTTTCATAGTATTTCAAGACATACTATAGTATGACTTTTTTCATTGTATTTCAAGACACAAACTATAGTATGACTTTTTTCATAGATTTTCATGACACATACATTAGTATAATTGTTTTCATAGTATTTAATGATACATACTTTAGTATGACTTTTTTCATAGTATTTCATGACACATGCTATAGTTAGACATTTTTCACAGTATTTCATGACACATGCTATAGTATGACTTTTTTCATAGTATTTCATGACACATTCTATAGTATGATTTTTTTCATAGTATTTTATGACACATACTATAGTATGACTTTTTTCATAGTATTTCAAGACATACTATAGTATGACTTTTTTCATTGTATTTCAAGACACAAACTATAGTATGACTTTTTTCATAGATTTTCATGACACATACATTAGTATAATTGTTTTCATAGTATTTAATGATACATACTTTAGTATGACTTTTTTCATAGTATTTCATGACACATGCTATAGTATGACTTTTTCATAGTATTTTATGACACATACTATAGTATGACTTTTTTCATAGTATTTTATGACACATACTATAGTATGACTTTTTTCACAGTATTTCATGATACATGCTATAGTTCGACTTTTTTCATAGTATTTTATGTCACATACTATAGTATGACTATTTTCATAATATTTCATGACACATACTATTGTATGACTTTTTTCGTATTATTTTATGACACATAAGATGGTATGACTTTTTGCACAGTATTTCATGACACGTACTATAGTATGACTTTTTTCATAGTATATTATGACACATACTATAGTATGACTTTTTTCATAGTATTTCATGACACATACTATAGTATGACTTTTTTCACAGTATTTCATGACACGTGCTATAGTATGACTTTTTTCGTAGTATTTTATGACACATGGTATAGTATGACTTTTTTCATATTATTTTATGACACATGCTAAAGCATGACTTTTTCACAGTTTTTTCATGACACATGCTATAGTATGACTTTTTTCACAGTATTTCATGACACATACTTTGTGATGACTTTTTTCATAGTATTTCATGACACATACTATAGTATAACTTTTTTCATAGTATTTTATGACACATACTATAGTGTGACTTTTTTCATAATATTTCATGACACATACTATAGTATGACTTTTTTCACAGTATTTCATGACACATACTATAGTATGACATTTTCACAGTATTTTATGACACTTACTATAGTATGACTTTTTTCATAATATTTCATGACACATACTATAGTATGACTTTTTTCATAGTATTTCATGACACATACTATAGTATGACTTTTTTCACAGTATTTTATGACACATACTATAGTATGACTTTTTTCATAGATTTTCATGACATATACATTAGTATAAATGTTTTCATAGTATTTAATGACACATACTATAGTATGACTTTTTTCCATAGTATTTTATGACACTATAGTATGACTTTTTCATAGTATTTTAGGACACATACTATAGTATGACTTTTTTCATAGTATTTTATGACACATACTATAGTTTGACTTTGTTCACAGTATTTCATGATACATGCTATAGTTCGACTTTTTTCATAGTATTTTATGTCACATACTATAGTATGACTATTTTCATAATATTTCATGACACATACTATTGTATGACTTTTTTCGTATTATTTTATGACACATAAGATGGTATGACTTTTTGCACAGTATTTCATGACACGTACTATAGTATGACTTTTTTCATAGTATTTTATGACACATACTATAGTATGACTTTTTTCATAGTATTTTATGTCACATACTATAGTATGACTATTTTCATAATATTTCATGACACATACTATTGTTTGACTTTTTTCATGTTATTTTATGACACATAAGATAGTATGACTTTTTGCATAGTATTTTATGACACATAATATAGTATGACTTTTTTCAAAGTATTTCATGACACATGCTATAGTTAGACTTTTTTCACAGTATTTCATGACACGTACTATAGTATGACTTTTTTCATAGTATTTTATGACACATACTATAGTATGACTTTTTTCATAGTATTTCATGACACATACTATAGTATGACTTTTTTCATAGTATTTTATGACACATACTATAGTGTGACTTTTTGCATAGTATTTTATGACACATACTATAGTATGACTTTTTTCATAGTATTTTATGACACATACTATAGTATGACATTTTTCACAGTATTTCATGACACTTACTATAGTATGACTTTTTTTATAATATTTCATGACACATACTATAGTATGACTTTTTTCACAGTATTTCATGACACATACTATAGTATGACTTTTTTCACAGTATTTCATGACACATACTATAGTATGACTTTTTTCACAGTATTTTATGACACTTACTATAGTATGACTTTTTTCATAATATTTCATGACACATACTATAGTATGACTTTTTTCATAGTATTTCATGACACATACTATAGTATGACTTTTTTCACAGTATTTTATGACACATACTATAGTATGACTTTTTTCATAGTTTTTCATGACATATACATTAGTATAAATGTTTTCATAGTATTTAATGACACATACTATAGTATGACTTTTTTCATAGTATTTGATGACACTATAGTATGACTTTTTCATAGTATTTTAGGACACATACTATAGTATGACTTTTTTCATAGTATTTTATGACACATACTATAGTTTGACTTTGTTCACAGTATTTCATGACACATGCTATAGTTCGACTTTTTTCATAGTATTTTATGTCACATACTATAGTATGACTTTTTTCATATTATTTTATGACACATAAGATAGTATGACTTTTTGCATAGTATTTTATGACACATAATATAGTATGACTTTTTTCAAAGTATTTTATGACACATGGTATAGTATGACTTTTTGCATAGTATTTTATGACATATAATATAGTATGACTTTTTTCAAAGTATTTTATGACACATACTATAGTATGACTTTTTTCATAGTATTTCATGACACATACTATAGTATGACTTTTTTCACGGTATTTTATGACACATACTATAGTATGACTTTTTTCATAGTATTTTATGACACATACTATAGTATGACTTTTTGCATAGTATTTTATGACATATAATATAGTATGACTTTTTTCAAAGTATTTTATGACACATACTATAGTATGACTTTTTGCATAGTATTTTATGACACATAATATAGTATGACTTTTTTCACAGTTTTTCATGGCACGTGCTATAGTATGACTTTTTTCGTAGTATTTTATGACACATGGTATAGTATGACTTTTTTCATAGTATTTCATGACACATGCAATAGTATGACTTTTTCATAGTATTTTATGACACATACTATTGTTTGACTTTTTTCATATTATTTTATGACACATAAGATAGTATGACTTTTTGCATAGTATTTTATGACACATAATATAGTATGACTTTTTTCAAAGTATTTCATGACACATGCTATAGTTAGACTTTTTTCACAGTATTTCATGACACGTACTATAGTATGACTTTTTTCATAGTATTTTATGACACATACTATAGTATGACTTTTTTCATAGTATTTCATGACACATACTATAGTATGACTTTTTTCATAGTATTTTATGACACATACTATAGTGTGACTTTTTGCATAGTATTTTATGACACATACTATAGTATGACTTTTTCATAGTATTTTATGACACATACTATAGTATGACTTTTTGCATAGTATTTCATGACACATGCTATAGTTAGACTTTTTTCACAGTATTTCATGACACATGCTATAGTTCGACTTTTTTCATAGTATTTCATGACACATACTATAGTATGACTATTTTCATAATATTTCATGACACATACTATTGTATGACTTTTTTCATAGTATTTTATGACACATAAGATAGTATGACTTTTTGCGTAGTATTTTATGACACATAATATAGTATGACTTTTTTCAAAGTATTTCATGACACATACTATAGTTTGACTTTTTTCATAGTATTTCATGACACATACTATAGTATGACTTTTTTCATAGTATTTCATGACACATACTATAATATGACTTTTTCATAGTATTTTATGTCATACTATAGCATGACTTTTTTCATAGTATTTTATGACACATACTATAGTATGACTTTTTCATAGTATTTTATGTCATACTATAGCATGACTTTTTTCATAGTATTTTATGACACATACTATAGTATAACTTTTTTCGTAATATTTCATGACACATACTATAGTATGACATTTTTCACAGTATTTCATGACACATGCTATAGTATAACTTTTTCCATAGTATTTTATGACAAATACTATAGTATGACTTTTTTCACTGTATTTCATGACACATGCTATAGTATGACATTTTTCCACAGTATTTCATAACACATGCTATAGTATAACTTTTTCCATAGTATTTTATGACACATACTATAGTATGACTTTTTTCACAGTATTTCATGACACATGCTATAGCATGACTTTTTCATAGTATTTTATGACACATACTATAGTATGACTTTTTTCATTGTATTTTATGACATACTATAGCATGACTTTTTTCATAGTATTTTATGACACATACTATAGTATGACTTTTTTCATAATATTTCATGACACATACTATAGTATGACTTTTTTCACAGTATTTCATGACACATACTATAGTATGACTTTTTTCACAGTATTTCATGACACATGCTATAGCATGACTTTTTCATAGTATTTTATGACACATACTATAGTATGACTTTTTGCATAGTATTTTATGACACATACTATAGTATGACTTTTTTCATAGTATTTTATGACACATACTATAGTATGACTTTTTGCATAGTATTTTATGACACATAATATAGTATGACTTTTTCAAAGTATTTCATGACACATGCTATAGTATGACTTTTTTCACAGTATTTCATGACACATGCTATAGTATGACTTTTTTCACAGTATTTCATGACACATACAATAGTATGATTTTTTTTCATAGTATTTTATGACACATACTATAGTATGACTTTTTTCATAGTATTTCATGACATACTATAGTATGACTTTTTTCATTGTATTTCATGACACAAACTATAGTATGACTTTTTTCATAGATTTTCATGACACATACATTAGTATAAATGTTTTCATAGTATTTAATGATACATACTTTAGTATGACTTTTTAGACTGTATTTTATGACATATACTATAGTATGACTTTTTTCATAGTATTTCATGACACATGCTATAGTATGACATTTTCATAGTATTTTATGACACATACTATAGTTAGACTTTTTTCACAGTATTTCATGACACATGCTATAGTATGACTTTTTTCACAGTATTTCATGACACATACAATAGTATGATTTTTTTTCATAGTATTTTATGACACATACTATAGTATGACTTTTTTCATAGTATTTCATGACATACTATAGTATGACTTTTTTCATTGTATTTCATGACACAAACTATAGTATGACTTTTTTCATAGTATTTTATGACACTATAGTATGACTTTTTCATAGTATTTCAGGACACATACTATAGTATGACTTTTTTCACAGTATTTCATGACACATGCTATAGTATGACATTTTTCACTGTATTTCATAACACATGCTATAGTATAACTTTTTCCATAGTATTTTATGACACATACTATAGTATGACTTTTTTCCACAGTATTTCATGACACATGCTATAGCATGACTTTTTCATAGTATTTTATGACACATATTATAGTATGACTTTTTTCATAGAATTTTATGACACATGCTATAGTATGACTGCATTTCATTGCTGCATTTCAGTCTTCAACTCATTCCAGCAAAGCTGTTGAGTTTGTAGTTTTGTCTAAATGAAATTTTCTCAAATCTTTTGCAGGGATATTCATTCAATTTACATGAATACGATGTCAAATGTCTACATTCTGCACACACTACAAAGAATGGCAGCGGAGAAGAAGTGGTTTCAAACTTTTTGTTTTATTTAAAATAATATTTTCAAACTTATTTTTAATTTTCTTATAAAGCCTTCATTTTTTATTTTTAAGAGGTTAACTTCATTTTTGTGATTGTGCATTTATATTTATAATGATTGTGTATTTACCAAGAAATTAAATTAGAAGCATAAAAACAAACAAATTTGGCCTTGCATTACAAAAAATCTGCATTAGCTCAAAACACATTCCCCAAAAATGAGAATCAGGAAGTGAAAATGGTGAAAATATTTTAACACTTTGGGTCTCAGACGCAGTCTTTAGGACTGATATGACTGTTAAAAGATCTTTAGAAAGTGAATTTTGTAGAATCTGCGACCTTTAATGTTTGTATTTGCATCAACAGTCAACATTTTGATCATTCTTGAATTGCAGTTGAGGGCCTCAAATGGCCCACAGGCCACATTTTGGACACCCCTAGTCTCATAAATGTACAAACTCACCCTTAAAAGTAGGACAAAAACTCAAATTTCAACTCTGAATCCTGATAAATAAAATTAATCTTACCAGACTTTTAGTGTATGCAAAAATATTCAAGAAGCCAAATCCTGTTTTGGGACTTTGTCACCTTCAGTTTGGTTTGATGACCCATTTTATGACCCTGCAAACAAAACATCTAAAGTAACACTAAGACCTGCAAACAGTTGTTTGTAAAGTTGAGGAAACTTTCCTTAAAGTCCAGAGGGAGGAATAACTAGCACCAAGGGTCCCACAGTAGCGTTGACCAGGATTAGCCCCACATTTAAAGAGGTCAAAGGTCACAGCTCGTGTCCAAATAAACAGTAGTGAATCCCCGTCGGTGGTGGAACTAACGCTGAGACAACAGTCGAAAAGCAAACAAAACCAACCCCGCTTTTCCTCCCCTCAAATAAACACATTCCTCTGCTTTCAGTCAAACACTGAATTTAGTGCATAAATAAGACCTCTGCCACAGGCTTTGTTGGTTCGTCACAATCTTCGTAAATTATGAAGATTTGAGGCACAATGCTGCGTTAAAGGTAAACGAAAAAGGCCACAACCTGAGCTCTTTGGGTGAACTGGGTCAAAGGAGACTTGAGGGACAATATTGACCATCGTACGGAGCTCTGGGGATTCCCTGAAGTCAAAGGAGTGAGAGTAAAGTCTCTGTTTATGGTTCCTCTTTGGCTGGAGATGCTCCATAATGACAGAGACTCAGACTGCCTCACCTTTAGTTCACCGTTTCCCTGCTATGTGACACCCGGTGCCCTCAGTCAGGTCAGGGCAGGGAGGAGGTGGAGCTATTCTGGTTCAAATTCAGCCCCTCATGAGGTCCAACCCACAAGATGGCTGCCTCATCCCCACAACAAAGGATGCAGATATCAAATTTGATCTCCGCTCTCCCCACAGTGACGTTCTGGTCTGCGGCAGCGCTGCTCATCTTCTTGCAGCGTCAGTCGTTATCAGTTTAGCTCTGTTATTACCCGGCCTCATCCTCCCAGATGTGCTCAGCACCGCACGTCTTTAATTGCAGGTTAAAGTAACTCCAAATGGGTGATGAGGCTTTGGCTCGCTACATGAATGACAAGCCAAACTAATTATAGAAGACCTATTAGGATTAAATTTGGATCATCAACACACAGATGCATGTAAACAGATTATTGCATCCATATCAGGAAGTCACTGAGGAGGCTCAGCCTTTTAAAACAGTGTAGAAGAAATCCATATCACCCTCCATCACTTTAAACCAAAACCGTCCTCAGAATGACTCTTGGCTGCAACACTAAGTTATTTTAACACATGCTTCCCCACTTTATAGGAACAAACATCTCATAGTTGTTCCAACATGAGCTCCCTCCAGCAGCTTTTACCTTTTTTTCCATCATTTATTTCCAAGTGATGTAAATTTATTTGAAGGTTCCGGTTTAAGTTACAGAATCGGTTCATTTCAGGAGAAAAACCTTTAAAACGCTCAACAAATCATCATTTTTGAGCAAAGTAGACAAAAATGTGTTTCTTTTAAGTAAATTAGCACATTTATATTAGATTACACTGTAGAGTAACATAACCTAAAAACCTCCATTCTCATGTTTTAACATAAATCAGCTCTTCTGGGCATTTTTCCACACATTTGCAGGGTTTTATAGAATTAAAAAGTGTCAAAAAGAGAGCGTATGACCATATAGAGTTTATTCATTGAAAAAAAAAAGACTGATTTATTTTTTTACATGCTGAAAATTTTCATTTTGAGACATACAAGGTTTTTGCCCAACAGTAATTACATCAAAATCAGAAAACTCATTTGACAAAATACTAAGGTTGTAGGGGTTTGTAGACAATTTAATTAAGTGTGAGCTAGATC
>SSNR01000037.1:2629601-2671288 GCA_006937965.1 Callopanchax toddi
ATAGTATGACTTTTTTCATAGTATTTCATGACATACTATAGTATGACTTTTTTCATTGTATTTCATGACACAAACTATAGTATGACTTTTTTCATAGATTTTCATGACACATACATTAGTATAAATGTTTTCATAGTATTTAATGATACATACTTTAGTATGACTTTTTAGACTGTATTTTATGACATATACTATAGTATGACTTTTTTCATAGTATTTCATGACACATGCTATAGTATGACATTTTCATAGTATTTTATGACACATACTATAGTTAGACTTTTTTCACAGTATTTCATGACACATGCTATAGTATGACTTTTTTCACAGTATTTCATGACACATACAATAGTATGATTTTTTTTCATAGTATTTTATGACACATACTATAGTATGACTTTTTTCATAGTATTTCATGACATACTATAGTATGACTTTTTTCATTGTATTTCATGACACAAACTATAGTATGACTTTTTTCATAGATTTTCATGACACATACATTAGTATAAATGTTTTCATAGTATTTAATGATACATACTTTAGTATGACTTTTTAGACTGTATTTTATGACATATACTATAGTATGACTTTTTTCATAGTATTTCATGACACATGCTATAGTATGACATTTTCATAGTATTTTATGACACATACTATAGTTAGACTTTTTTCACAGTATTTCATGACACATGCTATAGTATGACTTTTTTCACAGTATTTCATGACACATACAATAGTATGATTTTTTTTCATAGTATTTTATGACACATACTATAGTATGACTTTTTTCATAGTATTTCATGACATACTATAGTATGACTTTTTTCATTGTATTTCATGACACAAACTATAGTATGACTTTTTTCATAGATTTTCATGACACATACATTAGTATAAATGTTTTCATAGTATTTAATGATACATACTTTAGTATGACTTTTTAGACTGTATTTTATGACACATACTATAGTATGACTTTTTTCATAATATTTCATGACACATAAGATAGTATGACTTTTTGCATAGTATTTTATGACACATAATATAGTATGACTTTTTTCAAAGTATTTCATGACACATGCTATAGTATGACTTTTTTCATAGTATTTCATGACACATACTATAGTATGACTTTTTTCATAGTATTTTATGACACATACTTTAGTATGACTTTTTAGTCTGTATTTTATGACACATACTATAGTATGACTTTTTTCACAGTATTTCATGACACATGCTATAGTATGACATTTTTCACTGTATTTCATAACACATGCTATAGTATAACTTTTTCCATAGTATTTTATGACACATACTATAGTATGACTTTTTTCCACAGTATTTCATGACACATGCTATAGCATGACTTTTTCATAGTATTTTATGACACATATTATAGTATGACTTTTTTCATAGAATTTTATGACACATGCTATAGTATGACTGCATTTCATTGCTGCATTTCAGTCTTCAACTCATTCCAGCAAAGCTGTTGAGTTTGTAGTTTTGTCTAAATGAAATTTTCTCAAATCTTTTGCAGGGATATTCATTCAATTTACATGAATACGATGTCAAATGTCTACATTCTGCACACACTACAAAGAATGGCAGCGGAGAAGAAGTGGTTTCAAACTTTTTGTTTTATTTAAAATAATATTTTCAAACTTATTTTTAATTTTCTTATAAAGCCTTCATTTTTTATTTTTAAGAGGTTAACTTCATTTTTGTGATTGTGCATTTATATTTATAATGATTGTGTATTTACCAAGAAATTAAATTAGAAGCATAAAAACAAACAAATTTGGCCTTGCATTACAAAAAATCTGCATTAGCTCAAAACACATTCCCCAAAAATGAGAATCAGGAAGTGAAAATGGTGAAAATATTTTAACACTTTGGGTCTCAGACGCAGTCTTTAGGACTGATATGACTGTTAAAAGATCTTTAGAAAGTGAATTTTGTAGAATCTGCGACCTTTAATGTTTGTATTTGCATCAACAGTCAACATTTTGATCATTCTTGAATTGCAGTTGAGGGCCTCAAATGGCCCACAGGCCACATTTTGGACACCCCTAGTCTCATAAATGTACAAACTCACCCTTAAAAGTAGGACAAAAACTCAAATTTCAACTCTGAATCCTGATAAATAAAATTAATCTTACCAGACTTTTAGTGTATGCAAAAATATTCAAGAAGCCAAATCCTGTTTTGGGACTTTGTCACCTTCAGTTTGGTTTGATGACCCATTTTATGACCCTGCAAACAAAACATCTAAAGTAACACTAAGACCTGCAAACAGTTGTTTGTAAAGTTGAGGAAACTTTCCTTAAAGTCCAGAGGGAGGAATAACTAGCACCAAGGGTCCCACAGTAGCGTTGACCAGGATTAGCCCCACATTTAAAGAGGTCAAAGGTCACAGCTCGTGTCCAAATAAACAGTAGTGAATCCCCGTCGGTGGTGGAACTAACGCTGAGACAACAGTCGAAAAGCAAACAAAACCAACCCCGCTTTTCCTCCCCTCAAATAAACACATTCCTCTGCTTTCAGTCAAACACTGAATTTAGTGCATAAATAAGACCTCTGCCACAGGCTTTGTTGGTTCGTCACAATCTTCGTAAATTATGAAGATTTGAGGCACAATGCTGCGTTAAAGGTAAACGAAAAAGGCCACAACCTGAGCTCTTTGGGTGAACTGGGTCAAAGGAGACTTGAGGGACAATATTGACCATCGTACGGAGCTCTGGGGATTCCCTGAAGTCAAAGGAGTGAGAGTAAAGTCTCTGTTTATGGTTCCTCTTTGGCTGGAGATGCTCCATAATGACAGAGACTCAGACTGCCTCACCTTTAGTTCACCGTTTCCCTGCTATGTGACACCCGGTGCCCTCAGTCAGGTCAGGGCAGGGAGGAGGTGGAGCTATTCTGGTTCAAATTCAGCCCCTCATGAGGTCCAACCCACAAGATGGCTGCCTCATCCCCACAACAAAGGATGCAGATATCAAATTTGATCTCCGCTCTCCCCACAGTGACGTTCTGGTCTGCGGCAGCGCTGCTCATCTTCTTGCAGCGTCAGTCGTTATCAGTTTAGCTCTGTTATTACCCGGCCTCATCCTCCCAGATGTGCTCAGCACCGCACGTCTTTAATTGCAGGTTAAAGTAACTCCAAATGGGTGATGAGGCTTTGGCTCGCTACATGAATGACAAGCCAAACTAATTATAGAAGACCTATTAGGATTAAATTTGGATCATCAACACACAGATGCATGTAAACAGATTATTGCATCCATATCAGGAAGTCACTGAGGAGGCTCAGCCTTTTAAAACAGTGTAGAAGAAATCCATATCACCCTCCATCACTTTAAACCAAAACCGTCCTCAGAATGACTCTTGGCTGCAACACTAAGTTATTTTAACACATGCTTCCCCACTTTATAGGAACAAACATCTCATAGTTGTTCCAACATGAGCTCCCTCCAGCAGCTTTTACCTTTTTTTCCATCATTTATTTCCAAGTGATGTAAATTTATTTGAAGGTTCCGGTTTAAGTTACAGAATCGGTTCATTTCAGGAGAAAAACCTTTAAAACGCTCAACAAATCATCATTTTTGAGCAAAGTAGACAAAAATGTGTTTCTTTTAAGTAAATTAGCACATTTATATTAGATTACACTGTAGAGTAACATAACCTAAAAACCTCCATTCTCATGTTTTAACATAAATCAGCTCTTCTGGGCATTTTTCCACACATTTGCAGGGTTTTATAGAATTAAAAAGTGTCAAAAAGAGAGCGTATGACCATATAGAGTTTATTCATTGAAAAAAAAAAGACTGATTTATTTTTTTACATGCTGAAAATTTTCATTTTGAGACATACAAGGTTTTTGCCCAACAGTAATTACATCAAAATCAGAAAACTCATTTGACAAAATACTAAGGTTGTAGGGGTTTGTAGACAATTTAATTAAGTGTGAGCTAGATCATAACCATGAGCCAATATAATAAATAAATATTATTCATTCATTAATTCGTATAAGGTATGAGCCAAATGATTAATACTCTTTTGGTCTATATATCTATTGCAATCATCTTACCATAAACTAAACAAACACAACACAGAGATGAGTACAATCAGTAAACTTTACTTTAACCAAACATCGAAGCAATGTAAAGGAAATACTTCATTAAAGGCACACTATGTAACTTTTTTCATATTTTTAAATATTTTTCTTGAGCCACTAATCTGACTCTTTACAGGGTTAATGAAAAGTCGCTCAGCCCCATCCGCTGCTTGGATCCAGAATACCACGTTTGCAACTTCTGAGTCTCTGGTCCGGTGCCCTGAAGTCTCACAAAGTCACGTATCTCACGAGGGTTAGGCTAACCCAATGTGGCTAGCTGTTATGCTAGCTCCGGAATGTTTTTAGCTCATGATTCCTGATTTTTTTCCATCTCTCCCTGCTTGAACACAGCTGATTTCTTTGAATGAGTGATGAACCGCTCCAGTAGAAAGCAGTGAAGGCTGAGGAGACGTTTCAACTGTTAGATTTAGGGGTTTCTGAGCAAAAACAATGCTAACGTTTTTACAGCAGTGATTTCAAACGGACTCTAAGCCAAAACTGCATAGTGTGCCTTTAAAATAAAAAGTAATGTTCAAACACAGCAGCATTTTAATGAAAATCTTTTCAAGTGCCAGACAGTCTCATTAGCTGCACACACTAACGCTCAGTCCACATTTTGAAAGCTGCCTCTCTGGTATTTGTGATGTTTTTAGCACATAATCTCCTTCTTTACCTTTACTGTCCCTGTGCCACAAGGTGATTTCTACTGAGTTCCTTCAGAGCCTGGTTTGATAAACACACCAAAACTGACTAAGTTATAGTATTTTTTGTGAGCTAATCTTGAATCAGGTTGATGTTAAAATGTTATTAATCATTTTCTGAGAGTTTCATTAAAATCCATCCAGTTGTTCTTTGTGTATTTTGCTGAAGAACAAACAGATAAAGAGTTTAGAGCTCCGCCACTAGAGGGCACCACTCAGCAGCTTTGTCCTCTGAGGCCTTTACCTGTCCAGGTGTAAACCTGTGATCTCATTCAGTATCTTCCCTGTTTTGAACTGGATTCCTGTTTTAGCTGTTAATTCAATCAGACGGGGTATTTTTTCTCTCCCATGGGGGAAATGAAAGCTTCAGGTCAATAAATGGGAAAGGCGGCTCCTGAAGCTGTGACCTGTGACCCTCTGGTGACCCCTGCAGTCATCACTTGTACTAATGACCAGCGGAAAAGGATGAAGGGTGGGTTGGACTTTTACTTTACCGACACACATCCCACCCAGCCTGAAAGTAAAGCACAAGTTAAACTGAAAAAAAATCATTTAAATGAGAGAATCTGTCATTGTGATTGTTAAAGAAAGCAATTAACTGAAAGTGTTCTGACCAGAGATTTGGGGGTTTTTGTGATTAATGATCTTTTTATACTTTTTCAGGAAGGTTTTATTGTATTTTGTTATAATTCTTTCCTCCTGCTGTCTGCTAAGTGACTGCTTTCTTATTGTTATGATATTCATCATCACAGCACTCGAGATGAATCAAGCAGCCTGAAGGAGAACTATCTAGCAGATCTTTGTAGACAAGCACACTGCAAAAACTGGTTTCTAAGAAAATAAAATAGCCTTGTATTTAGACATTTTGACTTATTTTTGTCTAAAAAGAAAATATATTCTTACAGCCCTACTTGAAATAGGCCAAATCTTCTTAAATATGGTCAAATTTTCAAGATTTGATCAAAAAAAATCTGCCAATGGGGTAAGCTAAATTTGCTTGTCTAGATTTCTTTAAAAATTGCAAAATTTTCTGCATTTAGAACAATTCGCTAATTTTAAGGAATCTAGAAAAGCAAATTCTGCTTACCCCATTGGCAGATTTCTTTGCTCAAATCTAGAAAATGTGACCATATTTAAGAAGATTTGGCCGATTTCAAGTAGGGCTGTAAGAATATAAGACAAAAATAAGACAAAATGTCTAAAAACAAGGCTATTTTACTTTCTTAGAACTCAGTTTTTGCAGTTCAATAACAGGATAAAGTTAATAAGGTTTGCAGGTGTTTGTTTCTGCAAAGCATTTCGGTCAGTTTGAGATCTGGACTTGACCATAACATCTTGATTATTTTCTCTCCTTTCTGTTGTAGATCTGCTGCTGTCTTTGTGATTGTTGTTCTGTTTTATGTTCCGGTTTAGTCCACGTTTCAGCTGCCAGACACATGGCTTGGTGTCCAGAAGAGTTCCTGGTGGACTCAGTGACTGTAAGGTCCAGATCCAGTGGCTGAAACCATCTCACCTCCACCACCGTGCACAGCTCAGGTGTTTGTGCTGATTTGGTTACACAAGGTTTTGCGTCATAACAAACACATCCAAGACCGTCCAGATAACATCTGGCTGGAACGTTTTTCAAACATTGATTCAGTTTTTTGTCTTTTTTTCATTTATTTTGATGAAGTTTAATGTTCCATGCAAGGGTTTCAGATTTGCCTTTGAGTGGTTGAGCATCTAAACAAAAAAATCTGCCAAATTAAAGTCCTATTTAACTCTATAAACAAACAGTTTCATACGAGGTGCTTGCATCTAAACTGATTTGTTTTCAGGGTGCTGAGACATTAGTTCACTAAGTTGAGGTAAATAAAGAATCAGATGATTTTAAGAAACATAAAGCTTTTGCAATTGACGTTTTCTTGCAAAATCACGCAAATAAAATTTTAAAAAAGTCACCATTTCAGCACAGTTTTCTGATTTTTACACAATAAGGCAAATTGCTTATATTTATTAAAACCTGATTCTGCATGATTATTCCTGCAAACATGTCAGAAACACACACATAAAAACCTGTGACTGAAGTTGCTTTGTTTAATAAACTTGTGTCGTTTGTTTCAAACCAGAGGAAAACGAGGGCAGAGATCAATGCTTGAGGCATATTTGAAGCCTGACTAAGGCTTTTTGCCTTGATGGCGGCCAACACAGCTGACTTTTAGCTCTGCCAGCAAATCACACAAACAAACAAAGTTCATGCAGGCTCACGTCAGCCTCAGAGGGGTAGAAGGTTAACATTTGGATTTTTTCACCGAACCAGACGAACACATTTGAGACACACAGAGCGTAAACCTTTACTTTATTCCTTTTTTACTGCAAATTAAAGTTTTGTAGCTTTTTCCGTCTGATTTTACGGGAAACATCTGGATCTCTCGCACCACTGGAGCGTTGGCCCCCGGGTGATTCTGAGCGGCTCAGCTGTGAGGGCCCAGAATAATGAGCAGGTATCAAACGGGCTCCTATGGATAAGCCGGCCTTGGTAGGAAGAGCTGCCCAGCAGCATCCAAGACCACCATGTGACTGCAAACTGTAGCATATGTTCATCTTTAACAAATTGTGGATTTCATTGATGGTTTTGTCCATTTTTGTCTGAACTCTGCAAGGTGAGTTTGCTTTAACCTCACCTTTCCTTATGAGGTCTCAAATGAGGCAATAAGATGAGAGTTGGAAATCAACGAAGCCCATAAATAAGCTCAAATTCATTCATTTTTGCAGCAATCCTCTCCAAAACGGTCAGAATATTGTGCACACACAACAGTTCCCACCCTCATAAGACACCAAAATTCTATAACTCGCTCAAGAATTGGGTGGATTTAAATCATCTGAAATACTCTTTTAAATGAAAAAGGTGAATTATTTCAGCTTTGTTTTGCTGCAGAGCCACAGAAATCACAGCTCAATCAGCCTAAACCAGCAGCCCTGCTGACAAAGGCCTCTTTTACTGCTCTGATTTAATCTGGATGTAAACAGTTTGAATGTATTAAGAGTTAGCGGAGGAATTTAAAAGATTTCCTTTGGGGTTTTTTCTTTATTTTTTGCGCCTCGGGTGGAGTTTGGGGCTCCCTGTTTGCAGTTTGAAACAAAGCACAAACATTTTATGTGGTTGAGCTTCAGATTCCCTCCATTAATCAACATTTATGGTCTCTTTTTTCTTAAATTGGTGTTTTCTTTCCATAACAAGCAGCGGGGAGTGAAAGGGGGAGGCCAATTCTCACACCCAGCTGACATAAATAAGTATTTATTTGTAAATTAATTTAGTTTTTATTCCCTAAAAAAATTTTAATAAAAAAAAAGAGGCTAAATTCTTTCAAAAAATACTTGTTTAATAAATAAGCAGAAACAGTGTAAATTGGATGGATGGAGACTCATAAAAAATTTAATCCATGCAGCAAAAAACATAAAATAAAAGAATTGCATTGGTCCCTTTACAGGATATAATAAAACACATTTATGTACAAGATGCATTCATTATATATTTATCAACATTTGTTTAAAAAGTCTGTGAAAAAAATAATCTTCATGTCAAAAATAATAAAAAAGGTGGCTTTGCTGATCTGTAAATGCGCGCCATAAAGTTGATGATGTCCACGCGCGCGCGCACACGCGCACATGACGTCTCTCCTCCAAGGCCCTTTGAGGTTGATGAGTTCTTTAATAATCCTTTTGGAGCAAACAGTCTGCAAGAGAATCAAAACAGAGAAATGTTATTAATAAGGCGCGAAAACACACAAAAGATTGCATATGGCTCAGAGAGTGGAAGTCATTAATGAATCCGTTATATTAGCCTGAACTGAGTGAAACCACATGGCCACAGAAAACATTCTGACTTTTTTTGTTTTAAACACCTGAGAAAATTCACCTGTTTTTAATTCACTGCGGATTTGAGGAAAATCCTAAAACAACAAAAATCAAACCCTCAGAGCAACACCGGTCTCACAGGCGGATGTAAAGGTTGATTTGGGTTTTTTTTTCATGCAACAAATGATTCAAATGACCAAAATTATTATTTTTGAACAGATTAATGCGTTCAAAGTTATTTTTTATTGCACAAATTACCGTAATAACTAATAATCCTCCCATTAAAGCAGGATTTGAATCCAAAAATAGTTTAGTATATAATCAGCCCATCTTTTAATATTTAATTTAAACGAATCTTTTATTCCTAAAAGTGTTTTTATGTCATACATTCCCTGCAGCTCTTATAATAACAAATAAGCAGACATATTCAGTATTTTTAGTTTGTAAAAATGTAATTTCCGTTCTCTCTTTTGGTGTTTTTTGCTCCAAACGTTAAATAACCGGGCTGAAAAGCAGCAGGGTCACCGTGACCGCAGCTTGTTAATGCGGGCCTCGGGTTTTACTGTCGTGCACTGGCATGCACTTTCCTGTCCAGCCGAGCTGGCCATTCCTGCGGTCTGCGCGCAGGAAACGCGCTCTGTTGTGGATGTAAATTACCCGTGATGGCACCGCAGCTGCGCTTTTGATTCCACATGGAGGCTCGGTGCGCCCTGCGCTCAAACAGCAGCATCCAGATGCAGATGCGCACCCGGGTTTTGAGGAAATATGACGCAGTTTAACTAATAACTGCACACAATCCACATAGAGATCTTTGTTTGGGGGTCAGGCTCCTGCATGAGACCTGGAGGTACCCACCGCTTTGGCATTAGAAGTGAAGGATCCCCCCGCCGCTAGTGGGACGCTGACATGGACCAGGCGCCCTCCATCCTCCACACCGAGAACGCGTAACTGAGTCTTTCGTGCGCTACGTAGCTGCAGCTGGACATCTTGTTGTCCATCTCGTCGCTCTGCAGCACCTGACACAGGAAGTCTATGTACCTGGAGGCCAGCTTAAGCGTCTGTATCTTGCTGAGTTTGTCCGACGGCAGCGTGGGGATGATTTTGCGCAAAGACGCAAAGGCCTCGTTCAGAGACTGAGTCCGTTGGCGCTCCCGGACGTTGGCCAGGACGCGCTGGTTCTGCAGCTCCTCGTACGACTGGGAGCTGCTCGGACTGGGTTTTTTGCCCCGCTTCACCAGAGCCGGGCTGCTCCCGCTGCTGTCCTCGCCGGACTTTTTGCTGTGTCTCCTCTTCTTGGAGAAGCGCTTCTGCTGCCGGTCCAGCTCCTCCTCGCTCGTCACCAGACTATCCACAGGGGAGACCGGAGAACTGGAGCCCTCTTCCATTTCTTTCTTGAAGAAATGCAGGGATAGAGAGGACAAAACGTTGTCCACCTTAGAAGCCGTGGTTACCCCCCCAGATAAAATCACAGAAATCCGTTAAGACGAGGTCTGAAGAAGTCTTCGCTTGGATGAAGTGAGCTCACGCTGGTGCTTTGGCACGCGTCTCCTCACGCTGAAAGTTTTTTTTTCCCCTGTAGAAATTTGGGGAAACTTTATCCCAGCTTCAGATGCTAAATAGTTTTAAGAGTGGAAGGGGAGGGCTTTGGTGGGCGGAGGGTGCGTCCTGCTCCTCTAATAAGCAGGAGGCTCCAGCGGTTTCGTGGATTTGACCGAAACAAGGCGCTCAGAGGAAGAGAGAAGAAAAGTTATGACTTTTCTGCTATCAAACTAATTATATATGGATTTTATTCTCACTAAATGATATTAAAAATACACGTTTTTAATTAAAATAAGATTTAACATGCATTTCTAATTTATTGACACCGTTTAAAGCATCAGTTTTGGCCTAAGAGTTCATTTGCAATAACATCTTTATGTTTAACAGCATTCTGTGCAACTTGCAGGAATTTTGCGCACCAAATTGCGCGAAATCCATCCGCCTGCTCCTGAAGGAGGATCAGGTCCGTGCGCGCTAGCGGCTCCTATAATGTGGAAGTGAAACAGGAAAGGGGGTTTAGACCGTAAGCAGGTCTGAGGAGCCCTGCAGACTAGCGGTCCGCCTCTTCAGCTGTCATTCCTTGTTTTCTCTACAAAAAGCGGCGCGCAGGTGGCTCAAATTATGAGATCTGAAGTTTTTTTTTTCCCCACACCGCAAATATTCACCGTTTTATCAGATCAGCTGACTGAGCTCTGGAGATTCTGTGGTTTTCCACAGTAGCTTCTGAAGAAAAGAAAAGGTTGATTTTGTCTCCTTATAAGGTCTTTCTTAAATAGTTTTTTGCATGAAAAATCTGCAACTAAGACGTTAAAGACTTGCATAGACATTTGCGGCCAAATATTTTGTTATTCTAACATTTTTTGTCAAGGAAAAGCTAAAAAAAAAATCTATCATCAAACTGTGTTGACATTTATTAGGAAGTGATTTTGCTCATTCAGTAAAAGAGCTCTAGTGTCGGTGTGTGTTTTACTCTTCTAGGGAGAGCGGCCTCTGTAAATGGGGTGGAACCCATCACCCCCTGACTGTTGTGCAACACAGTTTAAACCCCTGAGTGCACACTTACACAGGAAACCCTCGCCTGCTTTGTGTTTTTAGCTCCACTTACTGTCACGCTGGTTCCTCGCAGTGCCGGAGCTGTAATTCAGGCCTCGGCACAAGATAGAGGCCGTAATGTTTCGCATGTGCAAATATGGAAGTAATGCTTAAATATGTGCGTGCACGTAGCATGAAAGAGGGAACACAGACAATCACACTCACACTTTCCCTGATTGTGACCTCTGAACCTGGGCTCAGCTGCAGGAGGCCTCCATGCTCAGGGGAGAAGGACTTGATCCTGAGCAGCATCTGTGATGTGAGCTCCACACCTGACAAGAGGGGGGCTATTTGGGTATAAGTATTAAAAATAAGTCAACCAACAATTATTGAGATGACAAAAAAAAAAAAGCTTTTGAGGGCATCTGGAGCAATAATCTGCAGAGTTCTGCAAAATAATAACTGATGACCACTCAGCTCAGCGTGAGCGTTTTAGATTTTTAAACAACATCCTGCAAAATAAGACCCAAACTTGGGGTTGAAACTCCACCGTGGGTCATGAAGCAACAAGTGGGAGGTCTTGAGAGGATTTAAATAAATCAAATTCACTTTAAAAGCATATTTATCCATAACTGTTAACGAGATATAAAAACAGTTGGCATATAAATGCTATATTATGACATGAAACTTTGTTAAATTGCTTGTTAAAAATAAATCTCTGCAACTTCTGTTTTGTGGATCAAAAGCTGAAAAGTCTGAGATCTCACAAATTTTGGCAAAAGAGTGAAACTATTTGTGGTCAAACGCTTCCGTCTTTTTGTAACAGTTACTATTTGTGTCCTTCTCCGAACTTATTTAGTCCCAGACATTGATCAGACCTCTGCTTTTAGCAGAAATAGGTGAGAAAAGTTCATTTGTGCCATCGTGGGCAGTCTCAGGATCACGAAGAGCTTCTAACGGCGTTTTTTTTTTAGCGCTCTGCTGCTTCTTCTCCTCCTGCTGCTGCATCCGAGCTGATCACGCTCACAGCATGATCACTCTGCCTAAAACAGTAAATCTTTGGGGATTTTATGATTCGAGTGTAATTTAATGCCTCAGCTTTACAATCCTGATGATTACTGATCATCTCTGCGTTCCTACAAAACACTTCGCAGACGTTTTCTGACTATATAAGAGCTTTTTAATCCTCTGGTAGGTGACTCATGTCTATCTCACACAATGTTCAAGAGAAATTCGTGGCTGCTGCGACTCTCACACAAACCCCCAGAGAGGAGGGGTGGAAGATAAAAAGAGAAGCAGCGGAATGAGGTGAGAGAGAAGAAAGAGGGATGCCTCCCAGATCAAAAGATGAGCTCCGGTTGTAATTCAGCAGAGCAGGGTGACGTACCTCTGTCTTGTCTGACACCTTTGAAATGAGCTCCACATGGGTCGGGGCCACGGCCTCAAGAAGATCCTTTGTGGTGTCGCAGCAGCCGAAGCAGCTCGTCCTTGTTGCACGTGCATCTGCATTAAAACCGACCAGAAAACAAGCGGCTGATTGAGAGGTGACGAGAGGTGAGGCGAGACGTAAAACAGGTTCTGTAGGAAACAAGAAAAAGAAGCAAAGACAAGTCAAAATGGGCCAAATGGATGAACGTTGCCTGACTTTGATCTGACGCAGACAATATGGATGTGTGATGTAATTTATGGAAGAAATGATTTGTTGGAGGCGGCGATGAGTGGAATTTTATTGTCCCTGCCAAGATCGGCGACCTTTGACTCCTCCAACGTTGAGCTCACCCCAAATGATCTTTGCAGAAGGAACTTGAGCTGCAGCCGATATCTGCCTCGAACCCGTCACCATCACCTGATTATCACATGCACCATTTGTCTTATGTATCTGCATGCCAGCGTGTGAAAAAAGGATGCAAGATGAATTAAAGATGCTCGGCAGGGAAAGATCCAGCTGGGTTTCATTATACAAAATCATATACAGTCACTTTGACAGCAATCCAACACAGAACAAACCAAACATGAAGAGATTGACTGCAGGACGATCAGCTAGTAAATCAATATTTTATTGGAAGAGAATTAAGATTCATTCTTATGATTTTCCTCAAAGGAATTATATCAAATTAAAGCTTGATTTGCTGGGATTTTCTAGTCGCCTAAGGTTTAACAGAGCCTTCTAAAAATAAAACACGAGTTAAAGCCAAGAGTTTGGGGGTAGACATGTAAAATTCCTCAGAACAATTACCAGAAGCTGGATATTAAGACATAAGGGATGACTCAAGACTTTTGCACAGTTAGTTTTTATTGCGCAGCTCTCTTCCAGTAACACGTGAAAACCTGACTCACTGAGAGAGCTTTTGCACGTCACACTTAGCAGAAATACAGATTTAGCATCGAATTAAAACAAAAATATTTCCAAAACAAGTCAGAAAATATACGCTTTGGTAGAAATGTTTGCAACGGCACTCAGGACTGGTGGGTTTTCTCCAATAGAAGCATGTGATTGGTGGATTCATCCTAAGCAAATGAACCAACAGTCATGTTTAGTAGGCTATACCTGCACACCAAGCATGCACTCCATCCTGCTGCCCCAGGGCTGATGACAAGGTGTTTCTGAAATCGCATTAGGGGCCCTTTCATAAAGGTTTCACTGGGGAGTGTGTAACAGCTTGAAACATTTAGGCTTTGTTTAATACGATGCAGACTCACTGCGCAATGCTTTGTCTCCTCTGTGGAAAGGGGCCTGAAATGCCAGAGACCCCCACTGTCAGAGTCTGCTTTGATATCTGGAGGTGGAAAGGGAAACAGGGCAGAATAACCTCCATCCTTCAAACACACACACACACACACACACCCCTGGAAAACTGTAAGCTCAATACCTGAGTGGTCTCTGCTGCCCTGTGAAGTTACGGCCGTCCAGCGAAGGAGCTTTGAAGTGCAGCTCTCAGAGGCTTTCCGCCCGATGGGAGATGTGCGTGACGAGAAGATATCGTGATCTACAGTAATGTAGCGTTTCAGGCACATGCTGTACGCGTTAGGCAAGGTGCCCCAGATCCAAAACATCATCTGTCAGTCAAAATAAGGCTGCAGAATATAGAAACTTTAAGTAAATATTTTGAAGATACTCAGAATTTTGGAATATTACTTTGGTTCTTGCAGTATGAGAAAATAAATTAAAAGAAAACCTATAGTTCGAGTTATTTCTAGACCCCTTAATGTACTTTTTTTAAAGACTGGCCAGCTATTTGCAGATTTTCAGATGAATGTTTTTTAGTTTGCTTGATTTTAAGCTACTTTACTTCTGATTTATGAATCCATCTGGCACAAAAAGTTAACTAAACTCAATTTGACACGTGACAGTCAACTTGGCAAAACAAAAACAATGACATGGGCCCTTTAGGCTCCTGCAGCCTATCGCAGACACTACTTGTTTGCATTTCTTTAGTTGAGTATAATCTACTGTATGTTTGACACATAAAACTGTATTTTAGCTCAAACACGGCGATTCCTGAAGCTGGAAACTTGATGATCAGCTGAAAGATGAGGCATCTCTGAGGTTCACTGTCAGACTTTTGATCTTTTTTCTCTTTAAAGACACATTTTTCTGATTTTGTTAGATTTGTAGGTCTAACATTTCCTCTTTTGACCTTTACTTGTCCATTTTCTTAGATTATAACACAATACTTTTTATGATCAGGTACAAAAACTGGACAAAGTGAAGAAAAACAGCCAAAGTTCAATGAGAAACTTTAAAAGACCCTAAAAACAGATCAAAACCATTTCAAAATATTGTCTCGTTGTAAGCTATAAACCATTGCACGATTCTGTGCACGTATGAACAAATGCATTCGTTTTGCAGAAGGCCAGGCTCTTTATTGGATCAGTTTTCTTGAATGAGAGAACATAAAAAGCGTCTAAATTCGTCCACGCTCAACTTAATGCACTTTACTGACTTGACGGTTACATAAAACAGCGTTACCAGAGCGATTACTTTGACCAGAACACAATTATATTCATTATGCATGCAGGACTTCCAGAGTTTGGACTTTACCAGGTTGAAGACGGGGGTCAGAGTAAATTTACTGAACAAATGAGAGAAAGGCTGTGCACTTGGGTGCTGAAGAGTTGACCTCCTGCACAAATAATGTAGCGTAATTAGGTTCTGCACTTGTGACCCTGGTGCCAAGGTTAGCATGAGGGTTAGCCCAGGTTCACAGCAGTGTCTTAGCCAGGTGGCCTGTTTTTGGGACGGTGGGGTCAGACTGAGTCTGGGTAAACAGTGGAGTTGTTTGTTCCTCTGATTGGGTTGGGACACGCAGAGTGACGATCACCGGATGTCAACACGGGGAAGCGTTTACAGTCCGCTGTCACTGCTTCACCGTCACCTGTGTCACCAAAAGCATCCTCATCCCTTCTGGACTTAATTAATCCTCCAGGAGTGTAAATCTAGTTTTTCTCCACACAGTCTCCATCTCTCAGTGTGCACCTTAAAGAGGCTGTAAAGCTGTTTACTCTGGCCACCCCGGTTCTAATCCCGAGGAGAAAATCTCTGCATCTTCCAGTGCTTCAGCTGCGTGGCCTCCCACTGTTTAGGGCCCTGTGAGCGCGGGCCCCTGGGACATGCAGTAAAGATGACAACACATTTTTCCTCTGCACACTCTGATCTAAATTAATAGCTCCAAGGCTAAAAGTGTTGTCTTCTGAAGCGGTGTTGTAATGAGAAAAACAGTGAAGGTATTTAAATGGAGTTTTGCAGCTAATAAAGTTCCAACACGCTGGGTCGCCATGGCGATGAGTGCAAGACTTGTGGAGAAAATGTAAAACTTTTTAGCTTTACTTTTAGGATTAGTAAAGACATTTATTTTTGTAATTTCCAGAGTGGGAGAGTGCAGATAATGAAAAGAAAATATAAAAGTTTGGTTTCTGGGGAAAAGCTGCCATAACTGTATCCTGTTGATAAAAACATCTATAAATGCAGAAAAATTGGCTCTTTTTAAGGAATCTAAGCAACTTTTGCTTACCCCACTGGCAGATTATTACTATTATTTTTGCTCAAATCTAGAAAATTTGACCACATTTAAGAAATTTCACTTATTTCAAGTATAGGGCTGTAAGTGAAATGTTTATTTTCAGACAAAAATAAGTTAAAATGTCTAAAAACGAGGCTTTTAAAACTTTCTTAGAAATCAGTTTTTGCAGTTTTGTGACGTTTTCACTCAAGTAAAACACATTTTATTGACTTAGAAACTTTCTAAAACACAAATGCAGCACGAAAGAGACTTTAGACTGAAGTTCTTTAATAAATAAATAAATACATAAACACAACAGAAACTCAACTCAAAGTAAAAAAGAAAATCAAGTACTGGGATTTGTAAAAACAAAAACACAGGTGAAATAGAGAAAGCACCAAAAAATACAAATAAATAAAAACAATAGGCTATAAAAACAAATCAGGAAGTAATCAGATTACAAAGCATTAATGGGCGGAGCGATCAGGTGAGTGATGAAGAACAGGTGAGATGTTCTAAAAACCAGGAAAGTGGCCGAAAAAGGAAACAAAGACAAGAATCAGCAAGAAATTAAAAACTCTTCTTAAGCAAAACATAATAAGAGAATTTGACAAAATCAACACTTTCAATGACCTGCTCACAGGTTTTATTTATTATGATTCCAGTCCGTTTTTCAGATTTTAGGTGAAAATAGAGCTTGTAGCTCTCGGTGTTTTCTGTGTATTTTACACCTTTTTACCAGAGGAAAACGTTCTCAGTAAAGAAAAACATCAGCCGACACTGGAGACTTAAAGCTCATGAAGTAAAAAGTTGAATTCAACTCCAGAGTTTGTCACAAAAAAAGCATCAGAATCCAAATCCTAACCTGGTCCGAGCCGTGTTTTGGACAGAACTGTTTCGGCCTCTCGGGATGTAATGCACTGATTATATTTACAAGTCCGACGCCAAGACTGCAGAGTTTCTCTGACACGATAAACACACCTGCCAGCCGATGGCAGAACCGCCTCACGGTGTTTGTCAGAGCAAGTCGGTCGGATGTTACATCAATAAACTGGAAGGAGGTCTGATAAAGTCCACCGGCTACAGGAACTTGTTCTGGCCTCCAGAATTTTCCACTCAGCTGAGGGAGTCATGTCTCATAGGAATGGTATTCAATGGACCCAGATTCTGTGATTTAGGAAACACAGCTGAGCTGATTATCAATCAAATAATCAATCAGTTCAACAAGATTAAGAGAAATGAGTCATTGTTGGACAATCTGGAGGAAACAGAAACTGTTCTGATGCTTGTTATTATATAAATAATAAAAAAAAATAAGGTGCTTCATTGACTACCATAACAGATTTAAAAGCACTGCAGAGAAAATGGTACAAAGTTGAACAATTTGATCAAAATCAGGGGATGCAACCTATAAGAAAGACTAAAAATCACTTTTTAATCCCATAAATAACTAAATCAAAGACTTTTTACACACAAAATCCCACAATTTTTGGCCATATTTGGAAACAGCACCCGATCCTCCCACGCTCGCCGTCTTATTTACATGACGAAGGACCTTTTTAACACATCGACTCGCAGCCTAATGAGCTGGAGTCCAGAAAACACTTCAGCACAAGCGTGCAGAAGTATGAGTGCATTCAGCCTCATGCCAGCGTGCCTCTTCATTTGGGAAAGTTGTGCTGTGCCAACCCTCTTTTTCTCCCCTGTCCCAGAAACAACGGCTCTCAATTACCAGTCAACAACAAATTAGAATATTAAAAGCTTCTGAGGGTATGGGGCTGACAAAGCCTGAGGTGTGTGACCTGGTGAGAAGTCTGCAGATGTAGGAGGCATTGCCACGCTGCAGACTCGAGGTGCTTCTCGGTTAATCCCATTTTATCCACGAGAGACGGGCTGTCAGATCTGGGAAAGGACACGGAGACAGGAAGAGACAAAAGTAGTTCTGATAATGACAGTTTAACAAGTCCAGGGCCTGAAGAACCCATGAAAAGCTCCCAGGAGCTTTTAGAGCCAATTCCCACCGAATTAGTTAATCAAGACAAAGGAGGCAGTAAGAATAGGTGTGTTTTATAAACCCGGGCTCATTTATCACCCAGAGGAGCCACAGCTGTGGATAAAAGTCCAAACAGAAAACTGCAGAATGTGTCATTTAGTTCCTTTTATTTTAAATACAAAGTTCAGTTTACGTTTTGTGTAAAATATTTACATGAATTTATATGAAATCAAATGTTCATGTTACAGTTATATCTGCAGTTTGCTTTTAGATGTTCTTTTATGCACTTTGATTTTAAAAGTATACATATTTTTTAGGGATATCGGTATCGGCCCGATATCGATATCGGTATTGGTTAAAGTTACCCGATACCAGGAACCGATACCAGTGGCTTCACTGTCTGTGACTTGTGATTTTTGTTGTAGTTTCCTATATTGAACATTAGGGGGAGCTATTGAGCTAAAGAGGAACAGTGTGGGTTGAGAGCTGGAGATGGTGCCAAATAGTTCATTTTATTTGGTTAAAATGTGGAAAACTGCAATAATTTCACTGTGAAATCACAGAAATTTGTTATTTTTCACCTTATATTTTAGTTTTGTGATACTTTTTATTAATATATATTTTTTTTATCTAACTCAGTTATTTGTTGTAAAAAGCAGAGAAGAAAAATAAAACCTGTATTCCAATTTGTTGCATTTTTTGTGTGGTAGAAGTATCGGTATCAGTACTCGGTATCGGCAAGTACTCAGACTTAAGTATCGGTATCGGATCGGTTTTGAAAAAAGTGGTATCGGTACATCCCTAATATTTTTAATAAATTTAGTCCACTCATGTAGACAAAAACTGTAAAAATGTGTTTGTTTGTTTTGTTTTTTGTTTTTTTTTGCATCTTTTATCCATTTGGAGCAATAATAACAATCATACTTAACATTTCCATGCCTTTTAACATCAATTAGTTTAATATTTTATGATTAAATTTGTATTTTGTTGTTATTTTTCCAGATAGGGACTGAAGGTTGCCGGAATTGTTCATAAAAATCATGTATTTAAAAAAAAAAATCTTTCTCCATAAAATGATTCTTAGTTCACGTCATCGTGAGACAAATCAACAAATTTAACTTTAATTCTCCAAATAAAAAGTTTAGGATATAAATTGGGATGTGGTGGGCTGTTCTGATTGGCTCACCGCTCGTGTTCCAGATGGCGTCACTTTGGTTCTTGTAGCCGCTCTTTACGCACTCGTCCACGTAGGATTTGGGGTCGCAGCCGGACACCAGGATCTCCCTCAGCAGGGCGATGTAGGCGATGGCCAGCCTCAGAGTGTCGATCTTCGACAGCCGCTTCTCGTAAGGAAACGTCGGCACGTGGCAGCGGAGCTCCTCGAAAGCAGAGTTGATGCTCAGCATCCTCTTCCTCTCCCGGATGTTGGCGGCGTGCCGCTGCACCTTGTAGGGCTGATGCGACAGCAGCCTCCTGCGCGCGTCCGCCTCCAGAGGCGCGTCCTCCTCTCCATCAGCGCAGGTGCTCTCCTCCGGTGACTGCACGTCGAGGTCGGTGAAGGTGAGCTGTGCGTCCGGGAACCCGGACTGGCAGCTGAAGCAGGACCAGGGGGAGATCTGGCCGTCCATCAGGAAGGAATCCGTTTGGGTCTGAAACTGGAGGCTCTGCTCGATTTGCCCCCAAAACGCAAAATCAGCGCTGCCATCCTGATCCAGGTCAAAGAGAAGTCCAATATCCTCCATAATGTAACCTGAATAAAGAGGTGTGAATCTGCGCTGTGGGCCAGACTCATGGGAACGTTTAGATTAAATAGTCCAGGGCCTCAGTGGGTCGCCAGCGACACTTTCTAAAGGCTGAAAGGGAAGCCCTCCAAGACTCCGCTCCCCTCATCACGGATCAGCAGCCAATTTCAAACAAAGCACAAAAAGACAAGTAGATCTCTGAACGACAAACAGCGGGGAAACAAACACGTGTCCAATTATAAACTTCCAGAATCCACTCAGCGTCCTGCAGAGGAGGGCGGACGGAGCGCCGTGGCGCAGCGCAGCAGGCCTCCGCGGCGCGCGCCCTCAATGGCAGCGTTTCACCCATTGAAGCTCAGCTGACAAGCAGAACTGTCACAAACACATGAACCTCTTTAGTCCTGCGCATAAATAGATTTTAATGTTAAACGAGCTTGTTTTATGTTCAGCCTTTGGCTTGATTCCTGCGTCCAAAACGCACTGAGCTCTCCAACAGCAGAACACTACCCCAACTCATCCCACATCATTAGCAGCCACATTAATGCACCTCTAATTTGCAAATGACACGAGTGAGTAGATGGCAACCGACCGAGAGAGGACGCACGCTGTAATTATACTGAGGTTCATCAAATAAGCGAGGTCTGAGTCCTCCAAGATGCTCATTTAAAGAGATCCAGCCGGTTAGGGACCGTCAACAAATAAACATTCGCTCTCAACGCTTAAAAAGGAAATAGCTCCCTAAATGTCTCCAAAACAATCCCTATTGTGTTCCTAAACTGGACTAATGAGACACAGCAGTTCTTTTGAAACATATTTTGCATAATTTCAAAATATTTTTTACTAATATTTTTTAATTTTTTTTCAATGATTTCCAGGTCATATGATCAAATGACCCCAAATCAGTTTCAAGTTGTGAACTGGACTAATGAGACAATGACGTGCAACATGTGTTTAAAACCTGCTGTGTCTTGTTAGACAAATTGAGAGAAAAAAGTCAATAAATTATCATAAAAATATTAATAAAAATGTGAAATTATGTAAAATAAAGGTTGTGTCTCATCATTACAGCTTAGGAGCAGTTAGAGATTTGGAGTCATTTGGTCACATGACCTGGAAGCTACTGAAGAAAATTCCATAAACATTTTATTAAAAATATGAAATTATGTAAAATATGTTAAAAGCTGCTGTCTCATTAGTCCAGTTTAGGAACACAATTAGAAAGTTATTTGGAGTCATTTAGTCACATGACCTGAAAAACAATTTCCATAAAAATAGTAATACAAATATGAAATTATGTAAAATATGTTAATAACGGTTGTGTCTCATCATAGGAACATAATTAGGAAATTATTCTGAAATTCTTGCTCACGTCACCGGAAGCTATTGAACAAAATTCCAATATTTTCCATTTAAAAAATTATTAAAAATAGAAGATTTCATAAAATATGGTATACAAACTGATGTGTCTCATTACTTTCACAATTGGGAATATATTCAGAGTTTCTTGGTCACATGACCTGGAAGCTGTTGAGGAAAGTTCCGTTAAAAACTGCTGTGTCTCATTAGTCCAGTTCAGGAACATATTGGGAATTGATTTTGTCTCTCTTGGTCATATGACCTGGAAGCATTTGAAGAAAATTCCATAATTTTCCATAAGAAAATTAATAACAATTTGAACATTTTCAGAAATATGTTTTAAAAAACTGCTGTGTCTCATTAGTCCAGTGGAGGGACACACATAGTAATTGATTTGGAGTTTCTTGGTCACATGACCTGGAAGGTATTGAAATTCCATAATTTTTCATAAAATACCGTAATAAAAAAAATTGAAAATTTATGAAAAATGTTTAAAACTGCTGTGTCTCATTAGTCCAGTTTAGGAACACAATCAGGAATTGATTTGGAGTCTTTTGTAATGAAACATGTATCTGAATCAGTTGCAAAGACCACTCTTTTCCTCTTTGTTTCTTTATTTTTATCTTATGTGTCACTTAATAAAAAATAAAGAAAAGTGACCAACAAATGAGGAAAAATTATAGATTATGGAGGGTTCAATCCAAAAAAATTTAACAAAAACATTTTCTTGCAAAAAACTCAACACTGAAATAAAACAATTACAGACACAAATGTTTTAAATAGCGTCTTAAATCCATAAACTGTAATTGAAAACCCCACTTTGATTTGGGTTTGTGTTGAAGAAGCAGAGCAGGAGCCCGAGCCTCCTGCCAGCAGCACATCGCTCCCAGCTGACGGCCACAGTTTGGCTTCCTCGCAGCTGAAGAGACGAGCCTGTCAGATCCAGACCCGCCTTATTGTCCATGTGAGCTCTCCAGATGTCAGAAGAGACACAAGATACTCAAAGACAGAAAAGAAACCTTCAGCTTGTTAACAGTTCTGCTCTTTTGTTTGTAGAAATTCTAATTATCTGTCTGTGCTGCGTTGATTCGTGATGCTCTGCTCATGGATGTCCTGTCAGACCCCTTCCAGGGATTTCCACCCAGAGGACAGTCTTGGACGCTGCACAAGACCACATGCTCATAATTAGGATTGTGGTTTGAAGCCGTTTCCCACCTGGGAGTTACAGTCTGGAAAACAAGGAAGTTAATGAAACTTTGAATCAAACATACATCAAAACTGATCCACACCTGCTCTTTCATGTCCTTTGTAATATTATGATTTCCTAATCAGGGACAGGCTGGATGGAGGGTGAATGTCAGCTCACAGAGGTTGTGTCACTTCCTGCTGATGAGCTCTGACAGAGTTTTGATAATCAGTTCCAAAATCTGCACCTCCCATCTGTCTAACATCCTTATTTCTTCTTCCTTTCCTTTCGTTACATCGACTTCCACCAATCACACAAAGCCCAGCTCTTAATATACTTCCTGTTTTGGGACCTTTGGGTCCTCCAGTGTGACTGCATGGACAAATTAAACCCTCACAAATATGTACCAACGTGAAGTAACAACTCAAAACAAAACGAAAGCTTGAGATTACACGGTTGTGTTCAGTGACGCACGTCTTGTTTGTTTGGGTGCCGAGCAGATAAACATCTCGGATCTGAAAACCTCTGGGATCTGCGTCGGCTGCTATGAGAGAATGGCACAGCAGCCAAGTGTAATCTTCAGCGCTGACCACAAACAGCCCTTTGATCCATGCTGGGACTGCAGGGCCATTAGAGTGTCACGGCACATTGAAGTGATAGCTCAGAGCAGAAGTTAGCCTTGACCACAGATCAGGCTGCAGATTGCTCCAGGCCTTTTACCTTTAAAGGTAAGCTGCAATCAGCAAAACGTGCACGGCATCAAAGGACATGCCAGTGAACTGAAGGAAAATAATGCAGGAAATGCCTTGACTGATTGCATGCAGGGGGTTTGTGAATTTGGGGTGACATTCATGACTTGGGTCACCACCCTGCGTGCAACTTGTCTGCAGTGATGTGTATCGTCAAGAAAAAGCCAGGAACTTCTGCAAACCTCCAGAAACTGAATCTGAACCCTGAAGTTAGGAAGTCCTGGCTCGGTGCCACTCCTCTCTGCATTTCAGGCCCACGTCTGGTCTGGAGAAAGCATCAGAACCATAAAGCGGGCCTTCAGCAAAACAACCCCTCTGGGGGCACCACCCCTCTCCCTGGACTCGACTGAGTCTGGCTCTCAGTCCTCGGCTTGATCTATAAACGTTAGGGTGTGTATGCTGCATGGCAGCAGGTGGGATTTAGATAATGTGACTTCATTATACATGCATGTGAAAACATAAGATTGTGTTGTTTTACTGCACAATCCCAATCTATGCACTGCAGGACTCAGTGGAGGAGGCCAAAAAATGGTTGAAATTAAGAAAATATAATCTGCGTTTGATAATGACGACACCTGATGACCTCTCTGCTAAAATAGGGTTTATGGTAAAAGTATTTTTACTCTTTTCCGAGAGATTCAAATGGTTTAAACACATTTCCACAACTCAAGGACAAAGAAATTTACTCAAGTCATGAAAACACATTTAAACGTTCAGAGCCAATGAGAAGAAACAAAATAATCTCCGACTTATTAAACAGACGATGTTTAAACATCTACACAGATACATTCATTCAGATAATTACTGCAGTGAAACAAGTTCATGTGAAATAAAAGTGATTAAAACATCAAATCTAATCTCACAGACTGATCCTATGCTGTGTTGCTTTCTAGGACCTTTTGTAAACTTTAGGTTTAATTTACGGTTCAACAAGCGGTGGATATGCTCCTCCTGCCGCTCCACGTCGACGAAGACACTCAACCCGAGTCTCAGGAGATGGTCTGAACAGACACAGGGGGCGTCTCAGGTCACAGCATACACACTCTGGATGTATAGGAGTCCTAAAACACCACTAATATTCATCGTTTCTCCATCAGGTCAGCTGAAGTGTTTCCAGTTTGACTTCAACAGGTCAAAGTTCAACAAGTTCTGGGTTTGAATTAAAGAGACACTTTTCTATTTTCACAGACTGAGACTAATCAACAGTGGTAAAAAGTATTTGCCCCCATCGTGATTTCCTTTTCTTTTTTTGCATGTTTGTTACACTTTGGTGTCAAACAAATTTAAATATTAACTAACTAAACACAAAATGCACTCTCTAAATAAAGCTGTTTATTATTAAGGAGAAAAAATCCAAACCAATAATGAGTCTCTCGTCACTGTGGAGGAACTTTGTCCCTCTCTTCTTACAACATGGATGACCTGTTTAAGGTCAAAGGTCAGATATTCTCTTTCAGGAGTTTCTGGTTGACAGCAGAATTCATGGTTTCATCAAGTCAGTGAAGTCTTGAAGGAACAAAGCAGCTCCAAACCAGAGGTTTTGGCCCTGGTATCTCTGATGGAGGACATTTTTGTCCCGTTTATTTCTTATTGCTGAATCAGGACCTTTGAATTGAACTTTAATCAAGAGAGGCCTGGAGGGAGAGGGTTTTACTTAGCTGGCGTTCCCATGGATCGGTCCCGGATGGAGGTTGAGAACCGATACGGAGGTGGAAGGGTCCTCCCTCGATCCGGCTGGAGCCGTCGGGGGCAGTGGTAGCCGCCGGCAGGCGCCGGTTCCCGTCCCAGGATACGGCAGTCATAAAAACCATCTCTGTCTGTGGTTAGCATCTTGAGCTAACGTAGCAACTTCTTTTCCCATGTCGTGGAGAGAGGCAGACGTGGGGTGTCTATGCCTCAGGGGAATAGAGCGGTGATCATCAGCTCAAACGGGGCTCGTTACCCGTTCAGGGAAGAGCCGGCAACTTAGGAAATGGCTGCGCTGTGTAGCAGGTGACAGCTAGCGTCGACTCATCAATGTCTAGATGAGAACTCCTTGTCTCAGGAAGTGGTGAGACTTAAGATGGAGTCATGTCGACGTGGGCCAATGAGAAGGGGTTTACTAAGTCACATGACTCAAGCCCTTAAAACCATATTACCTGAATAAGTAAATGTGAGTAATAATGTTGATTTAACCTTTTAGCAAAGTGGAAATATGAAATAATACTGAAGCTGGATCAAACATTCATAATACTGTGGAAGAAGATGCATTAATCACATTAAGACATTTCTGGACAGCGGATTAAAAGTAGTGTCGTTTAGAAGGAGACATCAGGAAGTCTTTGAGTTTATTATTACTAAAAGAGTCCTGTGGAGTCTTCTGGAAAAACGATCTGGATACCTGGGAATGTTGATTCAGGTTAAAACATAATAAAAGAGTTATTATAATCCAAGTTATTGGGAAAAAGATGATTATTGCTTGTGTAATGTTCAAGGGGTCAGAGGTTATAGCGTATTTGGTAACGCTACACACAATTAATTCATATTTTAAGGAAGGGGCAATTACTTTGGGACTGGGTTGGATAACTTTGTAAATCATTACATAAAAATTGCATTTTAGAGTTGACTTGTCTGGTAAATGTGTTTGCTGATCTGAAACTTGTACTATTTCTCATTTATTTCGAACTCCATTAGCTGCAATCTATACAGCTACTCTTCCTGGAGTCAATGTGCTATGTGCTATGTGGGACAAACAAACAAAAAATAGGAAATCAGAAATAGAGTAAACACATTTTTACACCGCTGTATTTGTCATTAAACTTATGCTTTAAATTCTGACTGAATTACTCATTACATTACAAGATTTCAACGGAAGAGAAAATGCATTGTTTTATATTCCAAAGTGAAAATTAAAAGACTAAAACAAAATATACATTTTTCAATCGTTGTGTTCTCGCTTCTAAATTAATAGATTTTCAGGTAATTTCCAAAATGAGTCATTGATTCTTGTTTTTGTTTGTCAGTATAAGAAGAAAACACTAAGAAAATTTTTGATTTTTAAATAAATTATATTTATTTAACTGCAACAATTACGGTTTTATGTTTTAATAACAAGGCTGACAAATGACAGACACATTAATCAAGAAAAATAAATCTATGTGCCAAGACAGGAAACAGAATGAGAGAATAACGGATGATCAGACTGTTAGTGAGATATCCTAAAATGCATAAATTCAATATTTATTTGCATGATTGAAAATAAATCTGCATCCTGTTCTGGATTTCAAATAAAGCTGCCCTGGAGATAAAATAAAAAATAAAATAACTATAAAATTATCATTTAAATTGAATGTTTCACAAAACTCCAACCGGGGAAAGAGAATCTTAATATGAGATGTGAAAAAGACTTTTCTCCTTTCAGTTTTCAGATGACAAAAATCAACAAAAGCTTTTATTTTGAAATGTTCAATGCTTTAAAAAAACTTTTACCACCTGTTGTACTTTATTTTCTTAGTAATATGTACATCTTTGCATTTTTCATTAGTTTTTATTTCAGTTAACGAGAATGTTTTTAAATTCTAGTTTTCATTATTTCAATAATAACCCTGATCCACACTCACTTCCTGTTATTTCCAGGCTTCCAGGTCCTCAGAACCTCGCTTGGTTTGAACATTTTTTATATTTTAATTTATAGAGATTTACAGCTCATCAAACTCTGACTGGGAATAATTCCAAATGGTCTGTTTACTAATCATTGGTGCAAATAAATCTGAATATTCCTTTGTTATTTTTGTGCTGTTATCTGACCTTGGCTCAAACCTCAATCCAGAGAGACTCTCTAAGCATTTCTAATCAGCAGCACTGAATTAATCCAAGCTTAAAAAAGAGCAAAGTCACACATAGCGGCTCACACCAAACGCTTTAACATCTGAAAACAATTAAATGTCTGGTTTTCATGAGAGCCTGATTTGCCAGTTGACAGTTAGAGTCCAGAGGGGGACCATTCACCCCTGAGTGCCCCAGTTCCTGCAGAAATCACATCACCAACGCACATTAGAACAACTTTAAATCAAAGAAAATAACGTTTGAAAAGAAAAGCTACAATTCTGCAAATATTCAGATCCATTTACAGACGTGAGAAGCTCCTGGTTTGTAACGCTGCCTCTCATGTGGCGCCACCTCACAGACCTGTTTATTCTACAACAGCTCTCCAGAGTGAAGCTTTGTAAGATGCATGGTCTGGATTTCTAATGTAGCACCAGTTTAGTTAGAAATCAATGTCTGGTTGGATGTGAAAACTAATAAAAACGCCTCTCTTGCTGCAGAAAGTTACTGGTAATTTTTCAATTTGTCATATTTTGCATCACAATTCGTGATTTTGAGACTTTTAGAAAACAATTAAAATATTAGAGCATTAGTTTTACTCAAAAAATAATAAATCATTGTCCAGAAAACAGAAATTGTGTTATCTGTAGACAGAGGTGGGTAGTAATTAGTTACATTTACTCAGTTACATTTACTTGAGTAACTTTTTGAAAAAAAAAGACTTTTATGAGTAGTTTTACTTCACCGTACTTTTCCTCTTACTTGAGTATTATTTTTGTTAAGTATTGCTACTCCTATGAGTAAAATCTCTGAATCCTCTACTACCTGTGAGTAACTTTACAGAAAAACAAAAAAATACACCAGACACAGACCTACACTTTATTAAAGGAGACCTTCTGTTTCTGCACCAGCTTTGTTTTCCTACTCTCATTTTCTAGCTAGCTAGCTATCTTTATCTAGCTTGTACAAAATCTAGACATAGCTAGCTAGCTAAATTAGCTAAATAGATAGCTAGATTTATAGCCACATAGTTAACTCTACTAAGTTTTGATTACATTTAAAAAAATACTTTGGGAAGTGTTTCTTCTGCTTAAAATGTACTGTTTTGATATCATGTTATGTATTTTTATTTTAGCCTTTAGGATTCTTTCCCCAAAACTTTATATTTTTGTCTGTCTGATGACAATTTTAAAAAGTCGGATTGGTACTCAAGTAGACTTTTTACCAGACACTTTTTTACTCATACTCAAGTATTTTTTGGGACAACAACTTTTTACTTTTACTTGAGTAAAAATATGTTGAAGTAGTGCTACTCTTTCTTAAGTACATTTTTTGGGTACTCTACCCACTTCTGTCTGTAGAGCGTGGTTTTGCACCATTTTCATTTTTTGTTTTGTTCGATTCATGAAAATAATTTTCTCAACATTTAAGGCAACAAAATGGAAACAAGGGGGTTAATAGTTAGGATGCTTGTGAATCTGATAACATCTTGATCATCTTGATCTACAAAGTTCTTTAAAGGGTCGTTGGAGCGTTCAGGAGTTTTGTCTTTTTTCCTATTAAAGGCATACTATGCAGTGTCCGTTTTAAATCAAAAACGTTAGCATTGTTTCTGCTCAGAAACTCCGAAGTCTAACTGTTGAAATGTCTCCTCAGCCTTCATAGCTTTCTACTGGAGCGGTTCATCACTCATTCAAACAAATCAATTGTTTTCAAGCAGGGAGAGATGGGAAAAAAATCAGGAATCATAAGCTAAAAACACTCCGGAGCTAGCATAACGGCTAGCCACATTAGGTTAGCCTAACCCTCGTGAGATACGTGACTTTGTGAGACTTCAGGGCACCGGACCAGAGACTCAGAAGTTGCAAATGTATACTGGTTCAAGAAAAAGATTTAAAAATATGAAAAAGTTACATAGTGTGCCTTTAAAGTTAACTCCACCTTCACTCTAAGTGTGAATTTACATTCCTTCTGTTACATGGATAATTGTACTGGATTGAATGGTTTGTAACTGCAGCCAAGAGCTAAAATCACCTTGCCCTTGGAACATTTCATTAGACAATAAAAAGCACAGCTGACAAAAGGAAAGTGTGTTTGAGGACAGAAGAAATAAATACCAGAGGGGAAAGGATTTTAAGAGCCAGATTTCTATAGATGAACACCAATCATTTAGCAGGTTTAAAATAAATTAGAGTTTCAGGAGCTGCAACTTTTGTTCCAGGGAAAGACTAAAAGATCTAAGGTCAAACACCTTTCAAACAATAAACTGACAGAATTTCCACTCAGATCTTCGTCTCCCGTTTTCTCCTCTTCCTCTGTCCCTGTCATTACTCTGTCGTGTGGAAACGAGCATAATTTTTTGGAATACAAGCCCACATCTTTGATCACCGGTCTCTGTGGATTTCCTGCTGAATCACTTGAAACACTAGAGCCATCTCGCCAGTGTGATGAGTCACTGCATTCCTGTAGAGGAAGTCATGACATGCCACACAGTAAATTACAGCAGAAAACATCAAAAACAACTTTATTCCACTACAAGAAAACTGGCAAAAAAAACAAAAAGTTTGTAAATGTTCGGTGTGGTTCATGAGGAAGGCCACAAAAAACAAGAAATGTCATTTTCATCACTTCAGATCATTTGAAGAGAAATGTTTTGGTGAGGGTTTCTGAGCAAAATGTTTAATTACTCAACCGTCATCTACAATTTAGCTAAGACTTTGCGTTAATGCTTTCAAAGTTGAAGAGAATGGAAGAAACTGTAAAAATCTACTTTTGTTTTGCAGAGGCCTGAAATCCAGAAAGGGACCCATCACAAGCAAGAAGAACCACAACCTCTCAAGAACGAGCTGCCAAGCTGACAGGAGTCTCTCTGTTTTGGGGCAATGAAAAATAATTTCCTCCTAAAGATGGGCCCCGTGAGATCCAGCTCGGGCCAGAGGTAGAGGAGCGTGAGCCATGTAGGAGGAATGTCAAGGCAGAGTGGCTGAGAGCGTCAGAGGGAAATGTCAAAGACAGACGGCTGCTGCTCTACCCCGGACCCGTTTACTCCTCGCCTGATTGGACTTCACCGTGAAAGAATTCTGCATCCGAAATAAGTCATAAAATCAACATAAAACCTTTGTGATGTGCAAGGATTTCTGTTTCTCTCTGATGAAAAGTCTAAAATTAGCACACACACACACACACAAAAAGACAAGTCTTTCTAGCAGAACGTTAGTTATCTCTTCATTTTTCTAATGAGAGAAAACAGTTTAACAGAAAAGAAACCTCAGATTCAGACCAGTTTTATGGAGTAATTTGGTCAAACAGTAACAAGTAGCTGATTAAAACACCTGTGACTAATGAAGCAGCTGATTCCAATCAGGTAATTAAATGCAAAATCACCAAGAATGATCTGATTGGACAACTATTTGTTGTGACTTTTAACATTTTTGGACACGGTACAAACAAATGTTTGTACTATTAAAATATGGAATTAACTTTTTAAGGCTTCATGCATAAAATAAAAACTTTTAATTATATGTAAAATATTAGTGGTAGAAAAACCAAACACACTGGTTGATGAGTGATCCTAAGAGGGCTTTTGTTAAGCAGCTGGACTCCTTTTTGCTTCAAAAAGATAATTTGCATCTCCTCTGAGAAGAAAAGTTACAAACTTTTAAAATGAGTTGAGAAACTCTTGAAATTCAAAATGCAAATCTTCAAAAATGAATAAAAGAAGTTCAGTTTTCCAAATAAAATCCTACACCAGCTGGTGACAACTCGACAAAATGTCATAAAATGCACAACCAATGAATCTCATGACGCTTCCTCTTTTGTTGTTTTTACATAATGTACCGTTTCCTCTCAGCTCGTTATTTTCCAGCTCACATCTGAAGTGAATCACAAGGTTTGAATAAATTAAAACTAATCAGATCTTTAGTCTGAAAGAAAAAAACAACAACAAAAGCTCTTTAATATCCAGTGCATGCAATAAACAAAACACTAGAATGTGCAAAATACTCTGTAAAGTCATAGCTTTTGGTTATATACCTCCCACACAACATATATAACTGGAACAGGAAACTAAACAAGCGCCCCCTTGTGGCTGGTTCCAGTACAGGTCATAAGCCCCGCCCTCTGCATGTGAAGAAATGGGACTTTTTGCTGATTAAAAACAAAAATACACCTCAGAAAACATTTCCTAGGTTTTTGCTGATTCACATATAGTTGATCGTTTGACTCCACTCTTTGTTTATCTTTATATAAAAGTCAATATGTTTTCAAAATATGCAGAAAATGGTTGAATTTTGTTTTAAAACTGATCTTATCTTTTATCATTTATAATTTTTATATAGGATTTCAGACTGAGTGACATGTTTTTTTTTTTTTCTTGTATTCTCCTCTTGTCAAATCAACATGCATTTTTGGAATTTGGGAGGAAATAAGTTGGAAAATCTGTCCCCTACTGACCATCTGTCCTCTGTTTTTATGAGGATAAGTTAATTTTTTTATAAGAAAATAATTTTTGTTGTTTTAGTTCTGCAGGTCTTATTGTAAAAATAAGGAGAACAAATCTCCTACAATAACAAAATCCCTGTTATAAATTCACCTGAATGTAATCTTTGAAGGGATGACGCCCATGGTTGTGGCCTTTTCAGCATCCAGCTCTTGTCTGATTTTTCAAAGTGCTCTAGAAAAGGCAGCTCTATCTGGTCAAAGCTCACATTCCATTTCCAGGAGAAGCAATGTGGTTCATTTTATTCAATAAGCATCCCATATTCTCAATGACCTGCACCTCACGTTTTCTTTTGTTGCCACTAAGCCTTTACAGGTCTTTAGCAGGATCTTTATTACAGAGCCTTTCTCTCAGAACTCTGGTTTTCATTATGCATCTTCCTTTTTCCATCTGTTCCTTTATTTTTGTGCTGTCTGGGGATGTCGGGGCGAGTGTGCGCACCGATGGCCGTCAGGACCGACAGATTGTGTATTGTTTCAGGCCATGTGGCACGCTAGCTGTCATAGACGGCCTTGGCGGAGGTTTTTGCTCAGGCCTCTGTGCTCCTTGATCCTGACAAGTGCAGCCTGTGAGGTCTTTGGCAGCTACCTACGTCAAACTGATAAGTTTAGACCAAAAACTCAGCGTGAAGAATCATCTGAGCTCTTATGATCAAAGACCTGGTGCAGAAACAATACTGTGAAATTCAGGCATAGATTGTAAACATTATTGCACAATAACAATAAATACAAAGTCAGCTGATTTAGCCATTTAGAACCAAGGGGGAGTTTTGCACCAGTATTTTGAAATGTTGTATTTCATCACTTTCTGCACTGTTTTCCCTTCATCAGGCGATGCCACAAGTCTCACGCTTCAGAGGTTTGTGCTCAGCCTGGTTTAAAGACATCACAGTTTGTTTATTTGGATGAGTTATGGACTTTACCCCACTGGTATGTTCTTTTTGTGGTGATTACAAAGACCCCATCCAGTGATGGAAAGCTTCCACAAAACTGTCACACAGAAACTTCTTTGTTTGAGAAAAACCTTTCAGGAAGTGATTCTTTACAAATCAAACGTACCGATTTCCACACACGCCCCCTCGTCCTTTACCTCCTCACTGTATAAAGCTTTTGGGATTGATCTGGGACATGTACTCATCACTTCAGGGGGTGTGTTTTTCTGAAAGTCTGATTTGGAAAGCAGAGTTGTGTTTTTGTGTAAAATCTTGATTTTTTTTTTTTGCAGCTTGCATCTGGTTAGATTTTTGCATCACGTCTGTCCAAAATATCTTTTTCTTTTTGTCTCTAGGAGGAAAGCATTGTGGATTTCATAAACTAAACTGACAGGATTACTGGGTTTGATGCATCGTGTCTTTTGCTCAGATTTGTTCAAGTTAAATCAAGATATTCAGATAAATGTTTAGAATAATATTAGAAATTATTAACAATTAAAAATTGTGTTTATTTCAAGATTGTTAGTTCTGTAGGACATCTTTTACCATGCATCCAGTTAAAGACACACTATGTAACTTTTTCATATTTTTAAATCTTGAGCCAGTATCACAGGGTGACCAAACGTCCTCTTTTCCCCGGACATGTCCACTTTTCACGTTCTGTCCGGCGCATCCGGGGGGTTTTCAGAGATCAATGAAAACGTCCGGGTTTTATCGCTTTTCACTGGAAAAAGGCCGTTTTCAGAGAAATCCATTCCACCTGATTCATTAGAAATTGCACAGATCGCTGAAATCCACTCCATGTTTTCCTGGTCACACTGCTCCGGTACAAAACCGATCAAAGTGATTGACTGGCGGGTTGTCAATAAAGACAAAAAGAAGTGTTTTTTTGAAGCGCGTGAGCGTCGGTCCAGTGCAGAGCAGCTCAGGAGTTCACGCTGTAACCAGTCAGCGCTGCACTCTGAAGCTCTCCTCCTCCTACCTGGACCAGAGACCAAGCACACCGAACCCCAGCAGACCCAGACCAGAACCAGAGAGTTACTGGAGGGCCAGACTGGGGAGGCACAGCAGGAATAATAAGAACTGAATGATCAGAGGAGGTAAATCCCCCACAAATAATCACATCTATGGTCTCTAATTTAAAAAAGTACTAGGTATTCTGATCAAATCTGTTGTTCTTAATAAAAATTAACATTCTAGATAAACACAATATCTAAAACTGAAATCTTACTAGGAAAAACTCTCACTTTAAATACATATAATTCTACTGTTACCAGTAAAATGTTTTATTTTAAGTGGATCAAATGAAAACATTACATCAGCTGTCATTAATTTTATAATAAATATCTGAACGTACAATAAACTAGTACTATTTTCATTTCAGAGAGGGAGAACTTCAGTCTTCTGAAGAACAATCAGGTTCTTGATATTTGTTTCCAAACAGTTGATGTCACTTATTTAATTCCTCCTATCCATAAAGCTGTTTAGCCTGAAATAGTCCATTTAAAATGACATCATGACTAGTAAGAGTTGAATTAGAACTACTTAACTAAACACTATCAAAATGTCACGTTTGCAACTTCTGAGTCTCTGGTTCGGTGCCCTGAAGTCTCAGAAAGTCACGTATCTCACGAAGGTTAGGCTAACCCAATGTAGCTAGCTGTTATGCTAGCTCCGGAGTGTTTTTAGCTCATGATTTTTGCTTTTTTAAAATCTCTCCCTGCTTGAACACAGCTGATTTCTTTGAAGGAGTGATGAACCGCTCCAGTATAAGGCTGAGGAGACATTTCAACAGGTAGATTTAGGGGTTTCGGAGCAAAGACAATGCTAACATTTTTACGACGGTGACTTAAAACGATCACTAGGGGGTGCTAAAGACAAGCCAAAACTGCATAATATTACTTTAATTATTTACTTAATTTTTTCTCAGTTCTTTACGATTTTGCAACAGCCTGACACAGAACCAGAAGGTTTTATTTTACTCTTTATTATGAGAATTTGCAATTTCAGACTTGGACTCAGGCTGCTTTGTTTTCATGTTTTTACATTATTGTCTTGTTGAAAGATAAACTTTATTTGCATCTTAAACACCACGACAGTGGATTCGTCCTGCTTTTTGCATCAATCCTCTTGTTTATCACAGGAAATCTTCCTCGCTGATTCTGCTTTGACCATGTTTGCCTGCAGTGACGGATTTATGAGGTGATGCTCAGTATCTGGTTTCCCTCCAAACGCACTTTTAAGAGCTGTGGCCAAATAGCTCAAACAGAAAGGCATCAGATTGGAGAATTCTGCTTATTTTATCCCCAAAAGATCACTCTGGTACTAATCTTTTAGAGTCTCTGGATCTAACTGATCAATTCCTTGTTTGGTTCTTTAATACGCCAGTATTTCCAAGTCCTATTAGTGTGTTTTCTATGTTGACATCAAACTAAAGCCAGTCAGCTGAGGTGAATTTAGCAAAATAATCCGAGATGAAAAAGTCATACAGCTGTTTGACCTCGTGCACAGACAAAAAGTGTGTGTCATCAACATGTGGACGAACGAGAGGCTTATAAAACGCTGGAGCAGGAGATAAGGATATCAATCAAACAGCAGCAGGCAGAACTGATGACCCGCTCCATGAGCTATAGAGCTCAGAACTCTGCCTTCACCCCTCCCCTCAGCTCCACTTCCCTTTTTGAGCAATGCCATGCCTGTCTTCAACTTTCTTTGTTTTGTGCAAAAGCCGCCATGTCCAGAAGGAATGGATTTGCAGAAGGACTTTGATCCTGTTATGATTCTTTTATTTGCTTCAGCCACATCCTTCTCTCTGCAGCAGTCGCTCAACAAGATGCTTTGAATTATGGTGAAGGATGAGGAGAGGAGAGAGAGGAAAGGATAAAGAAAGAGGGAAAGTGATGCTCTTAGAGGTTCTTGATTCATCATCTTTAAACAACTTAAATTTATTAGGAAACAGACATTTTTATTTGAGATCATCCCATAAAATAGTTCATGTATTATTAGATTAAAATGCATTAATTAATCAATAAAATTATTATTGTAAAAACTTGGAAAATATTGAACAGTTTGTTAGACAATTACTGATATTTTAAAATAATAAAAGTTGTTTTTTTTTTTTTTTACATTTTTGCTCAAATCTTGACGTCTCAGTTTTACTCTAAATTTGTTTCCCTTCAAAGTTCCTTTATTACAAATCAGATGTCATTTTTAGATCAAAACTTCAAACCCTGAAGTTATTGAAGGTCTCTCGTAATCTGCAGTGTTTAGGTTTGTTCAAACAAACAAAAATAATAAAATAAATACAAAATAAACAGCCAACCTGCCTTATTTGCAAACTTCAAGGAAAGTTTTATATTTTCTCATTTAGTTTGTAAAGTAAAAATGAAGAGGAGAGGAAGTATGGACGGGGTTAGACATGCATGCACATGTGGGATACATTTGAAAGAGTAAACACACACACACACACACACACACACATTCTCTGTAGTACAGTCCATCAAACGCCCTGCACGCAGACTAAAACACATCCAGTACACACTCATCCCCCTACAGACAGTTTAGACTCACACATTCTACACACAGCTGGTATTGTATATGTATAAATTCACACACATTCGCTCTTATCAACAACTTCCTGGCACATGAGAACACAGCAGGGCCTTTTATTTCTGAAAGTGTGCCGCTGAAGTCAAAGGATGTGGAAGTGAGCTGTGATAAATAAAGCTGGAGCAGAAATTGAAATGTTTATGTGGTACAACAGAGCAGAGAAGGCCTGTTTCCTGTCTCCTCTTTCAAACAAAAAGACAATTCAGCACAAGGTAATTAGTAGGAACACGTATTGTGGTGGGCTGATTGCTGCACTCACCTGATTAAACAAAACCTGCAACCAAACTTGTTTATTTGAATTATTCAACCTTTGAGTCAATTAAAGGGATGCTATGCAGTTTAGGCTTGTTTTTAGCTCCCCCTAGTGTCTGTTTTAAATCACTGCTGTATAAACGTTAGCATTGTATTTGCTCAGAAATGTCTCCTCAGCCTTCACTGCTTTCTACTGGAGCGGTTCATCACTCCTTCAAATAAATCAGCTATGTGTTCAAGCAGGGAGAGATGGAAAAAAATCAGGAATCATGAGCTAAAAACACACCGGAGCTAGCATAACAGCTAGCATAACAACTCACTATTAGTGCTGTCCAAAGTTTTTCTCACAAAGACCAAAGTTGTCAAGTTGAAAGTTTTCACTGACCTCTGAAGTTTGTTTTTTTCTTTTAAATTCTGAAAAAAAAATTGTGTATTTATTTAATTTTTTATGTTTGATAAAAAAAACTGTTTTTGAAATGTCTCGTCTCGTCTTCTTCCGCTTATCCGGGTCGCGGGGGCAGCATCCCAATTAGGGAGTTCCAGACAGTCCTCTCCCCAGCCACTTCCACCAGCTCCTCCAGCAGGATCCCAAGGCGCTCCAGGGCCAAACCAGAGATATAGTTTCTCCAGCGTGTCCTGGGTCGACCCGGGGGCCTCCTGCCGGCAGGACATGCCTGAAACACCTCCCTGGGGAGGCGTCCAGGGGGCATCCTAACAAGATGCCCAAACCACCTCAACTGGCTCCTTTCGACATGGAGGAGCAGCGGTTCTACTCCGAGTCTCTCCCGAATGTCCGAGCTCCTCACCCTATCCCTAAGGCTGAGCCCGGCCACCCTGCGGAGAAAACTCATTTCGGCCGCTTGTATCCGCGATCTCGTTCTTTCGGTCATTACCCAAAGCTCATGACCAGGTGAGGATTGGGAGGTAGATCGACCGGTAAATCGAGAACCTTGCTTTCTGGCTCAGCTCCTTCTTCACCACAACAGACCGGTTCAGCGTCCGCATCACTGCAGACGCTGCCCCAATCCGCCTGTCGATCTCCCGCTCCCTCCTTCCCTCACTCGTGAACAAGACCCCGAGATACTTGAACTCCTCCACTTGAGGCAGGACCTCTCTCCCGACCTGGTGTTGGCAAGCCACCCTTTTCTGACCATGTTTTTGAAATGTAAGATTTTAATGTGTCTGCCTCTTTGTGAAGTTTTGCATTCAAAAATGTTTCCTAATTAAAAAAATAAAAGGTGTTTGTCAAGGTTGCACAAAATGACTTTGATGGCCACAAATGGCCCTCAGGCCCTTTGACTGATAACTAATCCTGTTGCTTTTCCTTTCAGTGGCTGAAACAGTGAACAGAAATGTTAAAAATTAACATTCATCAACAAAATAGGTTCAAACATTTTGTGCTGCTTCATTTATAACAGCTCTTTAAAGATAGAGTATAAGTCAGTTCGTCGTGAATCTTATTTTTTTTTATCAATTTGTTCTGCATCATTGGAGTTTTGTATGCACAGTCCTTCCCTCTAAATCTGAATCACTTTACTGTTGATTTTGTTCCAGTTTGTTGTGTTTGATCAGGCACGAGTTCAAACTGAAAATTAGACACCACCAATCGTTTCGCAAATGATCGTTTTGCAGCCTTAAGGTGAGCCGCAAAATCTACCGAGGTGGGTGTCAAGCTTAGTGTTTCATGCAGAGACTGAAGCCAGAAGAGTTTTGAAGCCAACCCAGTGTGGCGGCATCCATCCTTCATATCTGGTTTATGGAAAACCAGATCCTGGTTTAGAAGATGCCAGGAAAATCTAAAGGAAAACAAATCTTAAATACAGCTTCCAGGATGCACACTTTCACTTTAAACTGGTATCTCTTGACTCTTTTTTTTCCCTTTTATTATCCTAAACATTCTTTAAAATGTCAACTCGATTGAAAAGATTTGTTTTCTTTTCTAAACTAAAATACAGTAGTAGTAGTAGTAGCAGTAGTAGTAGTAGTAGTAGTAGTATAGTATGAGCTAGTCTCATTAAAACATGTTTATTTGAAGTTTAGCAGCAACATAAAACAGGATACTTGATCAAGTTCATGAAAGTAAACAATTCTAACTTTTAAAGTTTTTGTTGCGTTAATCTTTTTTAAAGTTCTCTCTTTAGATTTCAGATGTTAATTTTTGCCGCTTGTTGTTTTAAAAACGCTTGAAAAACACTTTTATGGATATGACTAAAGAAGCAAACAAATATAATAAAGAATTTAAGCGATTTTTAAACATGTTTGTCTAAAAAAAATAGAATTTCTGTTTGCATTGTAGGAGGTTCCCCCTCCAGTTTTAGCTGCTCTCTCCTGTTTGTGCTCTTGAACGACCACCTGTCCACCTGTCACGGAGGCTTCACCAAACCTCAGGACTCTCCCACAAAGTGGGCGTGCTGGTGGTGGAGAAAATAAAAGAGGAAGCGTACTGCGGTCAACAGAGCGTCCCACAGCACCTCCTCCAGTAAACTGATTAAAGAGACGAGCTTTCCTAATAGCTGCCTGGCTCTGAAACCACAGGAGAGGACACCGATAAGTTAGACGAAGAAACACCGCCTGCAGAAACTCGAAGGACGTGTTGGGTTTGTGCACGCTCATGCAGAGGTGTGCGGTTAAATCATGAGCACACACCTTATTGTGTTGTCTTTTTTTACATTTAAACTGGTTTTTATGCTTCATTTATTTTGGTACATTTATCAAGTTTAGTCCTGCAACCCAAATTATGATTATTTGAAGATGTTAAATTGACTCTAGGGATGAGTGTGCACTGAGGAGGTTCATGGCCAAGTGTGAGCTCTTCCAAATTTGAGGCATTAGTTCTTGACTGGACAAAGGAATGCTCCCTGAGTCTTCACTCAAGTACAGGAGTTCATGTATCTTGTTCACAAGTGATGGTGGGATAGAGGAGAGATGGACCGATGGTTCGGGGCTTCATTGTGTTCTTATTTCATGGAGAAGAAGGACAAAAGTCAAAAAAGAAAAAGACTGGTCCATCAAAGTTCCAACCTGTCATATTCTGCCCCCTTGTGTCCAGTTCGTGCCTGTGTTCCTCCTCCTGTGTCCTGCACTAATCCCCTCCAGGTGTTTCTCGCCTCCATGATTAGCTCCCTTCCTATTTATGCTGTTTAGTTCAGTCACTCCCTGTCGGTTCCTTGTGTTCTGTCCCCAGCCTCATGTGTCTCCTGAGTCCTGCCAGCAATAAAGCTGTTTTGTGTTCAACCTCAGCTGCTCCTGCCTCTGTGGTCCTGCGTTTGGGTCTTGCACTACCCCGGTCATGACAGAAGGAACCGACCACCATGGACCCAGCGGAGGACTTCATTCAGGAGGTAAATCGTGCTGCTGCAGCCTCTGGAACCTCCTGTGCTGCTGCAGACTCAGAGGCCTTTATCTCTAGAGCCAATCTTCGTGGGGGTCCAAGCGGATGCTCCACACCCAATTACAGTCCCGATCTCTGTGGGGGTCCCCGAGTCCTGCTCCAGAGTCCCCTCTTGGTGTCTGGGAGCTGCCTTTGAGGAGGGGGTACTGTCATGTCCTGCCCCCTGGTGTCCAGTTCATGCCTGTGTTCCTCCTCCTGTGTCCTACACTAATCCCCTCCAGGTGTGTCTCGTCTCGATTAGTTCCCTTCCCACATATGTTGTTTAGTTCAGTCACTCCCAGTCGGTTCCTTGTGTTCTATCCCCAGCCTCATGTGTCCTGTGTCTCCTGAGTCCTGCCAGCAATAAAGCCGTTTTGTGTTCAACCTCACCTGCTCCTGTCTCCATCCTCCTGCGTTTGGGACCTGCACTACCCCGGTCATGACACAACCCTCACCGTTGGCCATTAGATTTGCATCACAGCTGAGAGGAGATGCAGCTGAAATGAGTTTGGTGTCTGGACTCAGCCTCAGAGATAAGATGAGAAGCTCTGAATGGAGTCATCCTCACTAAAAGGAGTCGGCTGAGGTGATTCAGGCATCTGAAAAGGACGCTTTCTGGTTGCCTCCCTCTGGAGGTTTTCCAGGCACATCCCACTGACCCTGGATCAGACCCAGAACTCACAGGAGGGATTATACTGTATACATCCCCTTTGACCTTGTGATCCCCTAGGAGGAGCTGGAGGAAAGATGGGCTGTCCGTCTGAACCTCTTACCTTCAAGACCCATAAGAGGGATGGATGAATGATATTTTAAACTTTCTTGGTAATCAATGTATAATTATCTAAACTTCACTGTATAGAATTCATCAAATTTTCATCGATGTAGCAAATTTGCATGTTCTCCTACATTTTTTGGCCTTTCCTTGTAGAATAATTATTGAAAAAGGATCAATTTCACAAATTTTCCAATCCCATAATCTTTCCAACAGAACAAAGTCATTTCACAAGCAAAGACAGATCACTTAAATGTTAAATTAAGGTCACTGAAATGAGTTTGGTCACATCTTGATCCATCCTCATTTCAGCTAATTGTGACTGAATGAAGTCACACCCTGGTTTTAGTAGCAACTGGGGTTATGACATCATTTCCTGTGTATCAGTACAAACACCGCCTGCCTCCTCCTCTGACTTTAGTCTCACTGGGATGTCACAGAGCAGAAGATGAGTCCTTCAAACATAAATCAAATCACAAATAAATACATCCTGCACGCTGGGACTCGAGAAAATGCATCGAAAACCAGCGAAGCCGCACACTCCTCCATGGTATTCACTGAGGACAGGAAGTTGGCTTCATGGTCACGCAATGCTGCACTCATCCCGGCCCACGCTCTCTATTCCCACCACACATTTATACATCGTCATGCATCTGAATCAAACACTCCTGGAATGGATCGTGCTTTTAAAGACGGAGCAATGACACAATCAGGAAACCGTTACATTATAACAAAATATTTTCAGATCACTTGATATTTTGGTGAGATTTTCCTCTAAATCCTGGTGTCTTTTCCTGTTGGTGATCAGGTTTCCATCCAATAAAGATAATCCTTTGGGTTAATCATTTTTCTTTTGCGTTTCATTCTTAAACCTTCGTCTCTATAATCTGATTTTATCAGTAAACAAAGTGTCTTTGTATATTTTTTACTAGTGATCGAGCTCTGTTGTTTTCATCTCCCTCTCGAGGGATGTTGGCCTTCGTTTTCCATGCCCGCGGGTTCCAGCTCTGGTGTGGGATTCCCAAGGCCTCAGGAAAGCACAGTTTACAGCATTCCCACAGTGGTGGCCACCGAATGACTCGCTTCCTCTTCTCTTCTGTTCAGATGGGGTTTCTGCTCCCCGTGTTGTTGTCAAGCCGCGGTTTGGGAAGATGCCTGATGGTTTCTGGTTCATTTTGTGAGGGGGGGGGGGGGGGGGG